>ML108828.1:20002-53991 GCA_003697995.1 Taxidea taxus jeffersonii | reverse complement strand
GGCTCTCCTAGCCTCAAGCCCCTGACTCGCATCACCCTGCCAGGTGATTCCCATTTCCCTGACAAAGGCAGCAAAACAAACAGAATATTGTATTGCTTTTTTGGACAAGAAATCACTTATGGTTACTTTTGTCCTTTGGACTTTCACATTCTCCAGGGACAAACCTGGCACCAGCGGAAAACCAGACCCTTAGCTCTGTTCTTTCTACCACACGCCAAGGAGCTCCCGTTCCAGTGGTGGGAGAAGCAATAAACAAGTGTGGGAATACAGGAAGCATCAGCATCGTGATGGAAATAAGGCAGGGGAGGTGTGTGGAGGGTCTCTGGGGATGGCAGTGGTTGGGGGCTTCCCTGAGGAGGTGACCTCGGAAAGGAGAAAGGAACCCCATGAAGACCCAGGTGACGAAGCGTCAAAGGAACAGCAGGTGCAAAGGTCCTGGGGTTGGTTCTTTGGAGGCACAGAGGCCAGCATGGCTACAGCCTAGTGACCAAGGTGGAGATAAAATCAGCAGGACCACGATGATCTCAGCAGGACCCAGCAGACCAAGGGAAAATCTCACACGCATGCGCATTCTCAGGGAACACGGGGTCCCTGGTTGAGGGGGTGTTTAACTGGGGGAAAGGAGTGCCTTAAGTCTTCAGTCTTCTGGGTTTCTCCTCGCTGCCCAGCACAGATGCACATGGGACTGAAGGGTGCTGGGGGACAGGAGACAAGGGGAGAGGGTCTGCGGCCTCCCAGGTAGGGGTGGAAACGCCTGAATGAGGTGACACTGACACTGGGAGTCCCCACCCAAGGACATCAGCTGCTCGGGGCCCTGCCTCATGCATCTGTGCAGGGAGATCACAGACGCAGAGAGCTGGATCTGTGTGGTCTCAGGTGGCAGCGGCTCCCTGGGAATCAGCGAGGGGGGGGCCGGGGGAGGGATCTGTTGGGGAGCTCACCTCACAGGCCCCGCTGCCTGAAGAGCTAGGAGTCTCCAGGGAGGGGGTGGAGGTCCACCTCAACCCAAGAAATAAATCCCCATGGGGGCCAGGGTGGCTCAGTGGGTCAAGCCTCTGCCTTCGGCTCAGGTCATGACCCCAGGGTCCTGGGATGGAGGCCACATGGGGCTCTCGGCTTAGTGGGGAGCCTGCTTCCTCCTCTCTCTCTGCCTGCTTGTGATCTCTGTCAAATAAATAAATAAATCTTAAGAGAAAGAAAGAAAGTCAGTCCCCGTGTATCTTCCTTTTCTCAGAGCCTGAATCCCATTTTCTGAGGGAGTGGGGCTTACAGCTGCAGGTTCCCATGACAACGGTCCCTCCCCCTCCCCCTTCCGGACACTCTGTCCTGATTTTCTGTAGGAGGCGAAGCTGCAGGCATGGCAACCAGTCGGGGGCTGATTGCAGGAGCAGGGGCATTGAGCCTCTGAAGGAGTTAACACTCACAGAGCCTCACAAGACAAAGCCAGTGTTTTCACCAAGCGCTGTTTCAAAATCAGTCAGCCACTGACTATTGTAGGAAACTTCATGACAAAAGAAAAATGGCCCTCTGGATATTTTACACAGGGAACTGCCTACTCCCGTGGCTCACATTTACAACATTCTCACATATGCAACATCTCTCTGCATCCTTCCCCTGAGGGCAGATCCTTGAGAGCTGGTTTGACAGTGGTGGCCGTTAGAAACTTAAAGTAAGCACCCCATGCAAGTCAAGGTGGAACAGGAGATGACAGTGGAATTGTCCTAATTCCCAGGTTGAAGAAGTTGTGCAGTGCCCAGCCTGCACACATGCGCCATTATTAGGTAATTGTCATTGTTTAATATTGTAAGAAAATCACTGTAAGGTGAGTGATGCCTCCAATACCCTGATCTTCCTGAGTCTTGATCTCCTCCTTCCAGTGACCTTGTTCTGTAAACCACTAGTGGTCCTTCCCAGGTCACCCCCTCCATTGGGGTGAGCTCCCCTCTCTATGACACGATACCAGTAATGCCTTGACCTCACTGGTGCCTAAAATGCATTGGTCCTTCTGCTTTTCTATTGTTCCTCATTGTCCTCATCACCTTCCCCTCACCACTGGGGTAAATCCACAGCCCATCTACACCACAAACTCCTCATGCACAACCCAGGGTCCTATCCCTCTGTACCTTCTCTCTCTTCCCCTGCAAAAGTCCACTCACCCACACTTGAGAACAGCTCCCTGCCTTCTCTGTCCTTTCATTCACGCAGCTGAAGGCTGGGCAAACCCCTTCTTTGCTGCTGTGGCTTGAATCATGTCCACCCCCCAAAAGGGTTATGTTAAAATGCTGACTCCCAGTCCCTGTATAGGCGACCTTATCTAAAAATACAGGGTCTCTGCAGATTATCAAAATGATTAAGCTGAGATCATCATTTGGACAGAGACACACACAAGAGGAAGGATGTGTGAACACTGGAGTCACACTGCCACAGGTCCAGGAGCACCGGAAGCTAGAAGGGAGGCCACCCAGCATCTGCAGAGGGAGCCCGGCCCCACCCACACCGTGGTCTCGGACTCTGAGCTGCACACTCTGTTGCGTAAGCCACTCAGTTTGTGGGACCTTGTGTGACAGTCCTAAAATGAATAGTTTTAAAAATACGTATGTCCCTGAGACTCCTTCGCTCCCTCTTTGCTCTCCCCTATGTCTATCTTTAAAGTGAAATGTTAAAAAAATATGTATCAGCTTTGACCTTTTTGAAAAAGCAAGATTAAAATAAATGAACATTTTCTTAAAGATCTTATTTGAGGGGTGCCTGGGTGGCTCAGTGGGTTAAGCCTCTGCCTTTGGCTCAGGTCATGATCTCAGGGTCCCGGGATCGAGCCACGCATCGGGTGCTCTGCTCAGCGGGGAGCCTGCTTCCCCCCCACCCCCGCCTGCCTCTCTGCCTACTTGTGATCTCTCTCTGTGTGTCAAATAAATAAATAAAATCTTTAAAAAAAACAAAAAAAAGAACACCTCTTACCGATCTCCATCATTGTCATCCTTGTCTAACCACCTTCATCCACAGGCGGGTTACTGTCCCCTCCCCCGTGCCTATTTTCCTGCTACTTTCCTCTCTACCTCAACTGTCATCTCAACAAAGTCATTCTATTAAAATGTCAATCGCATCCTGGCTACTCTTCTTAAAACCCTCCACTGACTCCACACCACACTCAGAGTGAAGGCCAAGATCTTAGCGTGGTCTGGGGAGCCCCGCATGGCCCCAGCCCCACTGGATCTCCTGCCGTAGACCTTGTCCTCTCCACCCGAAGCACACTGGGCTCTGTGCCAATACGCCCAGGACTGGATGTTGCGGCTCAGCTATTTTGCCCCTGCTCTATCTTCTCTCAAAAACATTTTTCTCCTTCATCTGCTTGTATCTTTGCCTAATCAACACCTGCTCAGTGTGGCATTCTCTGAAGAAACTTTTTTTTTAAAGATTTTATTTATTTATTAGAGAGAGAACGAGAGAGAGAAAGCATGAGAGGGGAGAGGTCAGCGGGAGAAACAGACTCCCGGCCGAGCAGGTAGCCCGATGTGGGACTCTGGGACTCGATCCCGGGACTCCAGGATCACGACCTGAGCCGAAGGCAGCCACTTAACCAACTGAGCCACCCAGGTGACCTAAAGAAAGCATTTATAACCAAAACATCCAACCAAAGCCAGCCCCTCCTACCTCTAGGCTCCCTTTTCTTTCATGACATTATCAATTTCTAGCATATTCAGTAATTAACTTATTCACTAGGTAAGAGTCTGTCTTCTACCAACAGAATGGAAGACCCAGGGGGGAAATGCATTTTTATTTTTTAGTAGGTGTATAACCAGTGACTAGAGTAGTTTCTGGCACACAGAAGATACTAAAAATATAGATGATAAACAGATAGATGATAGATAGAGAGATAGATACCTGAGTAGAAGGGTGGATGGGTGGATGGGTGGGGGGATGAGTGGATGGGTGGGTGGGTGGATAGATAGATAAATAGATGATACATAGATAATTTGTCAAATGAATGAATCACCTCTATAATTCTCCGGACAGCCTTATGAAGGAAGTACATTTTTTTGCCTCCATTTCACCGATGAAATTGAGTCTTAATGCATCAGTGGTTTTTCAACATTAAATACTGTATTCCAGGGGCCAAAACTGATCTGACCCAGCTGGTTAGGCTCCATCACCACCATCATCATCCTTGTGGCTCTTATACGGCCCTCCTCCTGGGCCAGGGTACCCACTGTTCTGCTTTCAACGGCACCACACTCATAAGAGGTGGGGGGGGCCATTCCCAGCATCATCCCCATTTTACACACAGGAAAAACGAAGGCACGAGAGCGGACATAGCTCAACCCCGCCACACAGCTGTTAGGGCCTAGCCAGGGGCCAAGGTACCAAAGTCTAGCTCCTCCACGGATGCAGCGTTTTCCAGTTGTCTCTAAAGGGCACGGTCTGTACTAGTGGTGGTGTAATTAAGCCCATTCAGCCTGGTCAGCATATTTTTAATGAGATAAAACAGGATAGACTGGAATGTAATTGTAAAGGCAGCAGTGTGAACCACTATGGAGGATTTCGTGCCTGGGGACCTCACCCTTCCCCCCGCAGGCAGGCAGGCAAAAGGGGGGCGCAAATCGCTGGCCCTGGGGGGTGGGGGTGGGGGAACACTCAGCAGAAGCCGTTGAAGTCAGGCCTGGAAACTGGGGCCTGCATGGAGGGAGCCGGGGGTGGGGGGGGGAGTGGGGGAGGGGCTTTCTGATAAGGTTGCACCAGCCCGGCTAGGGACAAAGACAAGGTCACGCCAGGCTGGGCAGAGCCAGTGACACTCCTGGGCTGCTTTGGGGACACCTTTATATCCCCGACCCTCCTGCCCACCCAGTCAGGCGCTGGAGAGGTTAGGGGACAGCAACCTATCACACGCCTTTTTGCTCCAACAAAATGTCATGCCCTGCACTCCCAGGAGGCCATGGTGCCAGGAGTTTTCCTGGGGACAGGAACCTAAAACTGCATTTCCCGGGGAGGGGGGGTTGCTGAGAGCCCCAAGCCGGCCTCCCACTGGCTTTCAGGCCGCCCACTGCAATCTGGTTCTCCCGTGTTTTTCAAGGACAAAGCTTTGTTTGAGCAGATTTTTTTTCCCTTCTGTCTGTGAGGCCACAGTGCCCCCAAGTGGTCAACACGGTAATGTGAGAAAAGAGGACGCGTGTCCTTGGAGGCTCCAGTCCCTGGGATGGAATGAGACGCCAGTTCAGGTGTTTCTGCGCAGACATCTGCTGGCGGTGGGTCTGACCCCTCTGTGCGCGGCTGCCTCTGTGTTCAAGCGTCCCCTTCCTACAAGGACACCTACAAGGACACCTTCCTACAAGGACAAGTCATGTTGAATGAAGGCCCTGCCCTAAGGACCTCGTTTTACTTGATTACCTCCGCTAAGGAGAGAGATCCCGAGCCCGACTTAGGTCACATTCTGAGATGCTGGGGGTTCGGACTCCCATTCGTCTTTCTTTTCTTGGGGGGGGGCACAATTGAGCCCATAACAGTTCAACATAGCTTTGTAAAGAAAACACCCTTAACGATCATATGTAAAGGAAAAGAATGTGTAAGCTGTTTCATTGTCCTTTTCTTAAGATTTTATTTACTTATTTGTCAGAGAGACAGACACAGCAAGAGAGCACAAGCTGGGGGAGCGGCAGGCAGAGGAACAGGCAGGCTGCCTGCGGAGAAAGGAACCTGAGCCGGACTCAGTCCCAGGACCCTGAGATCATGACCTGAGCTGAAGGCAGATGCTTAACCGACTGAGCTGCCCAGGTGCCCGCAATGTCCTTTCTTTGAAGAAAACATTCCCTCTCAAGACTTCAGCAAGGGTGGACAAGGGTCTCTAAACACTCACGCACGAAGCACAAAGCTAACATATCACTATAGTGAAGCTGCCAGTCTTCCCTCAGAGAAAAAGCAGTAACATTCCTCTTGGCAGCAACTCAGATTATTTCTGGTTTTCTTTTCTTTTTTTTTTTTTATTTGACAGACAGAGATCACAAGTAGGCAGGGAGGCAGACAGAGAGAGAGGGGGAAGCAGGCTCCCTGCCGAGCAGAGAGCCCGATGCGGGGCTAGATCCCAGGACGCTGGGATCACGACCCGAGTGGAAGGCAGAGGCATCAACCCACTGAGCCACCCAGGCGCCCCTATTTCTGGTTTTCTTTGGTAAAGCTGCACTTGCCATTGTTTTCTATAAAAAATGAGGCAAATTTTAATTACAAACTTTAATTAGGGAGTCCTGCCTCTGGCCAAGATGGAATAAAAGGGACCAGGTTTCCTGTCTCTGAAACAACCATAGAAGGGGCAAAACACAGTGGTTTTTAAGGCTGTGGACATCAGGGGCGCCTGGGTGGCTCAGTGGGTTAAGCCTCTGCCTTCCGCTTGGGTCATGATCTCAGGGTCCTGGGATCGAGCCTCGCATAGGGCTCTCTGCTCAGTGGGGAGCCTGCTTCCCCCTCACTCTCTGCCTGCTCGTGATCTCTGTCTGTCCAATAAACAACAACAAAAATCTTAAAAAAAAAAAAAAAAGACTGTGGACCTCAGACTACGAGGATGGTGATTACTGGCACGTGCGGGAGATGAACGAGGTGAGCCCTAGATCACCCCACTTTGTCTTCAGAGAGTTTCCAGGTGCTGGTGCCGGGGAGGAAGCAGGCAGAGCCTTGTAGACCCTGTGGGCCGAAGAGACGGCGCTGCGCGTCCAGGAAGGCCCGGGGGCCAGGGCTGAGGCGCCAGAGTCGTGAGCAGCAGCGAAGTCAGAGATGCTCGAGCGCCCCCAGGAGCTGTCAGCAGAGCAAGGATCCCAGGCCCCGGAAGGAGCAGCCAGAGGACTGGTGTGAACAGAGCCAGCCCCCGCCCAGGCGGGGACCCGTGTCCGCACGAATGCGGGCTCTTCGGGCCTTAGCGGGACCCACAGGGAACCGAACGGCCTTCATCCTCCGCCGCCCCCCGCGTCAGTCGCTGTGGCCACCAAGGCCGGGGCCTGAGCGCCCGCAGGAACTGCCCCCGCCGCTGCGAGGGGCCCGCGCCAGCCCCAGCCGGCGACCCGGTGCCCCCCGCGGACCGTCCCAGAGGAGCCTAAGGGTGGGCCACGTCGGGCGACACCCGCCGCGGGGCCGGGCCACGGCTCCTTCTGCGCCGCAAGCACGAGGCGCAGGAAGGGCTCCTCCCGCGGGCACCCACGAGCGTCCGCACAACTGGCGCGCGGCGGGGGTAAGTGCTCGGGCGCAGCGCTGGCCCGAGCACCCGCGGAGTCCTAGGGCCGCCTCCTCCCGGGCCGCACGAGATCCGGCGCCCGCGGCCTCCGCCCCTCCGCGGCTGCCCGCGGGCCGCCCCGCCCCCCATCGGAGCCTGAAGTCGCGGAGGCTTCCGGCCCCGGAGCGGCGCCTTCTGGGAATTGTAGTTCTCAGGAGTGGCGCACGGGTCCCTGTTGTCCCGCCGCGCACGCGCACTCCGCACCGGCCCGGTGCCCGGGCCCGTCCGGCGGGTCGCGGCCGTGACCGGTACGGCCGGCTTGTCCGAGCCACCGCGGGGCCAGGGGCTACTGGGGTCCGTGCCGGCTGGAGACCAAGAAGAATCTGACCCGAAACCACGGAGCTCAGGGGGAGCCGTCCACGGCCTTCGGAGCTGGCGCTGGGAGGCGAGGCATTGCGGTGCGGTGTGCGCGTGCGCGGCGGGTGTGCTTGTCGCGGTGTCGCTGGACGTTCGTGACCCCCGCCCGCCTGCCTGCACGCGCGTCACTCCAGAACTGTGTGAGTCCGTCCCTCATGGCGCCGTGTTTGCACCTGCGTGCCCGTGCAGGTGTGAGCCCGCCCGTCCGTCCGCGTGCGGGTGGCCATCTGGGCTGAGCCCTGCGGGAGCGCAACTGTGGGTGCGACTCTGCTGTGCGCCCGCCCCGTCGCTGATCTGCCGGCAGGTGCCCCGTAATCGAGCAGGTGTCGGCGCTCGGAGACCCGAGCCCACGTGGGCCCACGTGCGCAACCCGTTCTGGGTGTGCAGGGACTGCACGTGTGTCTGGGTGTGCTGCTGTCCAGTGTTTTCCGAGGGGCGTGCCTGCCAGCCCGAGTGTGCCTGCGTCCTTCTGCGTGCCTCACCCGGACCGCCAGCGGTGATCTGTGCAGGGGTCGCCTTGCAAGCCCGGGTCGCTGTGTTTCTGCACATGGGGCAGACGCTGCACGTGTGACTGTGCATCTGGGTGTGTCGATGTGTGTGGTGTCCCAGTGCACACTGCCTGGGTGAGCGGGGTTGCACTCGTGATTCTGTGTGACTGTGTGTGTGTCTGCGGCAGCCTCTGGTTGCCTGTCTGCCTGCGAGCTCTGGCCAGGATTGCCCCGCCCGGCACCCGCACGCCCTCTGCCCCAGCATCTTCCTTCAGGGCTGCCACTTCTCTCTCGCAGGTGCTGACTGGACCCACCGGTGCTCGGCGGCCAGAGCAGGGGTCACAAGCTGAGGGACACGGACAGGACCCGATGCTCCCAAGACCACAAGGTGGGTACCCCCGCTCTCTCTGAGGACACAGCTGGGCCTGACTCTGGCCTGAGGGCTGCCTGCGGAGACGGCACCAGAACTGGGGCTGGTTCTCACCACTGCACACAAGACCCTGCTTGGTCTGACCCTCACCCCCACACACCCAGTCTCCCCTGCTATCTGCTACACACACACACCCCAAGCACCTTTGCTTTTCCTCTGTCACCCCAGCCATGGTCCTGCTCAGACCTTTGCCCCTGCTGCACTCGTGGCCCAGAACGCTCACTCCTTGACTTCTGGGTCTGCACTCAGAAGTCTTCTCCCCGGGGCCTGGGCAAAGGCCCTGAGTCAGGAGCATGCCTGGGATGTTGCGGAACGGGGGAGGCCCATCGTTGGAGCAGTAGGAGCCCAAGGCAGGCGAGAGCATCAAGGAAAAGCTCTGGAGTCAGGTGGCCCGGGTGTGGGCACTGCCCCTTCTGGGAACGGGACTGAGGAGCAGTGAGCTAACACGTGGCAGGAGCTTAAAGGACGCCAGGCATGTAGCTCTGTGTTCAGCAGGTGCGGGGGACCGCCACTGTGACAACGCAGCCAAGATGGCTTCAGAGTGGCCAAGCCCCTGTCGGACATTCCTGTGCCCGCGAATCACAGGGCTCTTGGTAAAAAAGCAGAGTCCCTGTCCCCAGTCCATGTTCACAGGCAATGCTGCCAGGCCCCGTCCAGGGTGGTGCAGTGAACCTTTGCCACATGTTCACAATCCCTAAAGTACAGATGGTTGAGTCTTCCTATTTGTAACCTAAATAGCATCGCACCTGATAAATTCTTTGCATCTTACTTTCTTGCCAACACCGTGTATCTGAGGTTCTGGGCTGGTGCGGCAGCTGACGGGCGTTCCTGCCCATGCTCTGAGGTACTCCCCTGTATCAGTACACCCCCGTCCGTCAGACTGTCCCCTGCCTCGGGCTCCTTGCTCATGTTGGAGCTTGCTTCTCTGTCTCATCCCCACTCGTGCTGTCTCACTCTCAAGTAAATAAAATGAAATCTTTATAAAAAAGGAGGGGCGCCTGGGTGGCTCAGTGGGTTAAAGCCTCTGCCTTCGGCTCAGGTCATGATCTCAGGGTTCTGGGATCGAGTCCCGCATGGGGCTCTCTGCTCAGCAGGGAACCTGCTTCCTCCTCTCTCTGCCTGCTTCTCTGCCTACTTGTGATCTCTGTCAAATAAATAAATAACATCTTAAAAAAAAAAAAAGCTATCAGAGTCCTATTTTTGGAAGGACCTTTTAAAATTGTTTTCAGTTGTTAAGTCCGTGATTCTCAGGGATCATTTTGACCCTGGGGGACACTTTTGGCGGCCACGTGGTGGGGGGCGCCCAGGAGGCCCGCAACAAAGAACCAGCTGCCCCCAGCTGGCGGCAGTGTGGAGGCTGAGACCCTGCACCAAGCCTTTTGCGGCCCAGGACAAACGACCAACCTGTCTGGTTTTCTTCTTTGCGTTCAGATCCCGTCGCGGACGTGTGAAGACGGGCCGCAGCTCCGGAGGCGGGGATGGAAGGACTCTCGCTCGAGGCCGCGCCCCAGGGCTCCGAGGCGGGAGAAACCTGGCAACGAGAGGGTCAGGTCAGGGAGAGCCGCCTGAAGCAGGAGGCCGTGGCCCACGGGGAAGAGCCGGCCGGGCGCGCTGTGGGGGCGCAGGATGAGCTCGGCGGGGTTCCGGGAGCCGGCTCGAGCCCTCCGCGTCCCCAAGCCCCCCAAGCCGACCGCGGGCCCCGGGGGCGCGGGGCGCCGAGGAAGCACCGGAAGCAGACGCAGGCCGAGTCGGGCGCGCAGGAGCGCGGGGGCGGCCCGGGGAAGCCGTGGGAGTGCGGCGAGTGCGGCAAGGCCTTCCGCTACTGCTCGGCGTTCACGCTGCACCAGAGGACGCACACCGGGGAGCGGCCGTTCGCGTGCGCCGAGTGCGGCAAGGCCTTCAGCCAGAGCGCGCACCTGACGCTGCACCTGCGCACGCACACGGGCGAGCGGCCGTTCGCGTGCCCCGAGTGCGGCAAGGCCTTCAGCCAGGGCTCCTACCTGGCGTCGCACTGGCGCACGCACTCGGGCGAGCGGCCGCACCGCTGCGCCGACTGCGGCAAGGCCTTCGCGCGCCCCACGCACCTGGCCCAGCACCGGCGCGTGCACACGGGCGAGCGGCCGTTCGCGTGCGCGCAGTGCGCCAAGGCCTTCCGCACCCGCTCGTCCCTGCTGGAGCACCGGCGCGTGCACACGGGCGAGAAGCCGTTCGCGTGCGCGCAGTGCGCCAAGGCCTTCCGCTTCTCGTCGGCGCTCCTCCGCCACCGGCGCACGCACACGGCCGAGCGGCCCCACGCCTGCGGCCAGTGCGCCAAGGCCTTCTCGCAGGCCGCGCACCTGGCGCAGCACCGGCGCGTGCACACGGGCGAGAAGCCGTTCGCCTGCCCCGAGTGCGGCGCGCCCTTCAGCCAGAGCGCCTCGCTGGCCGAGCACCGGCGCGTGCACACGGGCGAGAAGCCGTTCGCGTGCGCGCAGTGCGCCAAGGCCTTCACGCAGGCGTCGCACCTGGCGCAGCACCGGCGCGTGCACACGGGCGAGCGGCCCTACGCGTGCCCGGACTGCGGCCGCGCCTTCGGCAGCCGCTCGCACCTGCGGCAGCACGAGCTGTTGCACACGGGCGCCAAGCCCTACAGGTGCCTGCAGTGCGGCGCGGCCTTCAGCCACGCGTCCTCCCTCCGGGAGCACCGGAAGGTCCACACGGGCGAGAAGCCGTACCGGTGCGCGCACTGCGGCAAGGCCTTCGGCCAGGGCTCCTCGCTCGCGCTGCACCAGCGCACGCACACGGGCGAGCGGCCGTACGCGTGCCCCGAGTGCGGCAAGGCCTTCCGCAGCCGCTCCTACCTGCTCCAGCACCGCATCGTGCACACCGGCGAGAGGCCCTTCGAGTGCGGCGGCTGCGGCAAGGCCTTCGGCTTCTCCTCCGCGCTCCTCCGCCACCAGCGCACGCGCGCCCACAAGCAGCCCCCGACGCGACCCCTCGGCCGCCACCGGGACGAGACTCGGCTTGGCGGCGGCGAGGCTGCGGACGCGGCGGCCGGGGCGGGCCGAGCAGAGCTGACGGGCGCGGGGACTCGCCCCAGGGCGCAGGGGAGGGAGTCCGGCGGCGGGCCTCGACCCCGCGCCCGCCGCTCTGCGCCCCCCGCCGCGCGCACCCCGAGACGGGAGCCCCACGAAGCGCCCGTGCGTCCCTAGCGAGCCTTCGTGTGGCCGAAGGTTTTGTGACCGAGTCGGCACTTGTTCAGTGCATCTAACTGCGTAAAAAGGTTCGGCTCCTTCGGGGAAGTGCGCGTGTCACCCAGGCGGCGGCGTGTGAAGGACGCGTGGGCTGAGGACGCGAACGGAGCTGCCCGGATGAGAACCGGCCGAGGAGGACGTGCTCGAGAAGAGCCTCTCCCTCCACAGCCGCGGGGGACCCCGGCCTCTCCCAGCGCGCGGACGCGCTTTCCCCGGCCCGGCTTTCTCTGCCGCCCCACAGCCCTCCCTGCAGAGACGCGTCCCTTAGCAGCTGCTGTGTGACAGTCCTCCCGAGTGCACTTGTCCCCGTAGTGCTGCCCATGGGGGCAGGGGGGGTCCCTTGGTCTGGACCAGGCTCAGCTGACCTTGGCTAGGCTCACTGGCGCACTGTGGTCCGCGGACGGTTGGATGGGGGTGTCCCAGGGCTGCTCACCCGGGCCAGCTTCGCTGCCTTCCTCCCCGCGCACATCTATCCCGGCTTTGTGCTCACAGCAGCAGCAGGAATTTGGGAGAGTGGGCCCACACGAGCAGTTCCATGCCTCTGACTGTGTCGAGTTTGCTTCTAGACCTACCAGCCAAAGCGAGCATCTAGCCAAGCCTGGGGGCAGTGTAGGAAGGGCCTTCCCAACGGTGTGATGAGACAGAAGACAGGAGTCACTTATTATCTCCACAAGGCAACTGATGGTCCTGCGGCATGAGCTCTACAAAATTACACTGTGGGTAACACATTGCTTGGGTCCACAATTAGCAGATTAAAAAAAAAATCCTACCCCTATCCTCCTCCGTCCCCTCTATCCAACAAGTGCCCCCTTCCCTAGAAGCAACCATTCTTGAGTTTCCTAGTATCTTACCAGCATCTTCTATGCATATAGTAACAAATATTTATGTGGATACTTGTAAAAATATGCATAGCATACCTTTCTGTACAGTAGCCCATGGCACACAGCTTCCCACCTTTTATCATTTTATATTTCGAAGCATCTTGTACCATTAGACAAGAGAGCAGGTGTTCTCATTTCACAAAGTTTGGGCCTCAGATTTCATGGGTATCACTTATGATTCTTTTAATATCACTGTGATGTGTTCAGCTCCAGAAAAGAAAAAATCATGGAAAAATATTTTTCAGGTAGGAATTTTTTTTTACAAGGTTGACCAATAAAGTGTCCTGTATCATGGGACAACTAAACCCCCCTCTGCATAAAAACGAACCCCCCACCTTAAACAATTTTATGAGATTTTTCATTTATACAAAAAAGGTACAATAAATGCCCATATGCCCATCCAATTTGAATGCCTTAAGAATAATATTTTAATAGAATATGAACACAATACCTAAAAAATATTTTCATAACAAAATTTACCATATTTTAGGATATATATTTGCTTTTAAAATAGTTCATGAAAATATGTCTATATTTTTTTCCTGGTCTATTTTAAAGTAAATTGCAGACATGGTATCACTTTACTGCTAAATACTTTAGTTTGCATCTCCTTAGGAAAAGAGAAAGTAGCTTCTATAAAACCACAACATCGTCACGCCTGGTGAAACATTAATTTCTTGATATCATCCAGTGTCTATTCCATATTCAGATTTCCTTCCCTGAAAAAGTTTGAAAAAGGGATGTAATTTGTCAGAAAATAATGTCAAGCACTGAAAATAAACATACATGATCTTTAATGTGTACAAGGAGGGAAGCCAAGACAGCGACAGAGACACATAAACACAAAGACATCTATCTCCCTGCCCCGTCAGCTTCCTTGGCTCTTAGTCCTACCAAGGAAGCTGGCGAAGGGCCAAGGAGGACAGGATGTGTGCCTCTACTTTTGCCCTGGCGCTACCTACACAGGCCTTGGCATGCAGTAGGTCCTCAGGAAATCTCACATGAATAGACAAATGAGTGAAAAATCCCTGACCTGCCTTACAGAGTCAAGACTCATGGTGTCTGAGTCCTCTTTGTGCTCCATACATCACCCAGGCCTCAGCACAGAGTAGGTCCTCATGAAGTACTGGGTGACTAGTTTAACATCCCAGCATTGGCCCTGGAGTCATTCAGGGCCAGAGGCCACACAGTCGCTTCCTCTCTGTACACAGACATCATCCAGCCCAAGCACCAGCACACAGTAGGTCCTTAGGAGATATACATTCATAGGCCAGGTAAATTAATGAATAAGTGAACATCCTTAGCACCAGTCCTGGATCAGAGAGCATGCATACCCATTCCTTCCTGTAATCCAAACTGTCTGGCCCACCCTCAGCACATAGTAGGGTCCTTAAGAAGCTCCAGGTGACTGAATAATTGTACATACCAGCATCGACCCTGGAGTCATTCGGAGTCAGGGATGACACAACTGGTTCATCCCTATGCCCCAGACATCTCCCAACTCAAGTGGCAGCACACAGTAGGTCCTCAAGAAATAGAGTGAATGAATAGTTGAACACGTCCAGCTCCAATCCTACAGCCATTCAGGGTCATGGGCCACACAGTCTGACTCCTTTTTCTGACCTTCACCCAGCGGAGGTGTTCTGCACACAGTAGGTGCTCAGGGAGTCCTGGGTGAGTGGATGAAGGGGTGGAATGGGACCCTAGTTTACAGACATGGGCCTGAGTTCGGTCACCACAGAGGCCAGGGGAAACTTGCCCTCTAGGGCAGAAAGGATGGAGGTCACAGGCTCTGAGAATGGGCGGGATCCTATTTGCTACTTAAGTGACGTTCCCTCCCCCTCCCCACCACGCACTGTGTTCCCCAGATACTTTGTATATATGCTTCCCTGGGTCCAACATGTCCCGTTCCAGGAGGGGACAGAGCAGCTTCAAGAGCATGGGGGAGTGGGTCAGAAAGGTTTGGGGTCCCACCAGCTGGCACGGAGAGTTCCCAGGAAACACAAGCTGAACTCTGCAGCCCCCTCTCCCAATTCAACCTTCCCAGGACTCAGTTCCCCCAGGAAGACCCAGCAGAGGAGGGCAGACCAGAACCTCATGAACCCATAACTGTCCGCTGGTTATACAGGCTCTGCAGACAGTGACCAGTGGAGGGAGGTGCTCTTTGGGGACGGTGGTGGAGGCTTATCTGAGGAGACATTGGAGCAGAGCACTGCAGGAGGTGAGGGGGCCACCTCAGCTTCTGGGGGAAGAGCATTCCAGGAAGAGGTCCACGCCAGAGTCAGTGCAAAGGTCCGGAGGCAGGCGCGTGATGGGCTTGTTCAACATCAGAAGGCCAGTGCGGATGGGATGGAGGGAGGGGTGCAAGCGCAGGACAGTTCCCTCAGGGATGGGCAGCCGCTGTGAGGAATGTGGCTTTTACCTGCTGAAGCGAGTGGGTTAGGAAGGTCTTAATTATGGTTTTATGGGATCTGTCTGGCTGTGATGGAGAATGGAACGTCATGGGTGCGGGGGTACTTCCATCGTCAATGAAACGAGGTTCTGGCATGTGATAGAATCAAAATGAATGACCACTGCTTACATGATTTACATTACTGTCATGATTATTTCCCACAAATTTGATGAAGACTTGTGGCACAAGCCGAACTAATCAGCCCACAGGCCCCACAACACCCCCTCTGGCCTGGACATCTGGGATGGTCCCCAAGGGCAGCTCCTCATTTCCACCCTTGCCCTGACCTTCCTGCCCATTCTCTGCCTGTTCCCAGGACAACCTGTTCCTGCCTTCAGCTACTATTCCCTCCAACCTTTCCGTCAAGGTTCCAGTTCTTGTGGCAGTGAAGGGGTGGGAGGTGGGACTGGGTGTGACGAGAGTCCGTCCCGCGTCCCCCACTTTGCCACGTGGAAGTGAAGGTCAGGATGGTGGTGGTAGCCATCCTCCCAGCCATGTGGAGAAAAAGAAGGTCATTCCTGAAAGGGACCACAGCCCTGAGGTCAATGAGGAGGAAAGGTCTTAGTGACATTTTTAGGCCCCAGGAACCAGCTATCAATTAAGCCAGTTTCCTCCTGAACTTTGGTGGTGTAACATGAACCAGTAATTAATCAGTAACAAGTTTAAGCTCATTTGAATTGAGCTTTTGTTATTTGCAACCAGTAAATCCTAATGAATGTAACAGCTGAGGCTTGTGTTTCTTTTAAGGGACTGTTCGTACTTGTTGGATGCAATGGGCTGGCCAGAAGGATGTGGAGAGAGAGCAACCTAAGCTTCTTCCTGCCCTGATCTCTTTGGCAAACCCAGGAGAGGCCACTGGAAGTCCTATCAAGACAAAATGATACAAAGAGTCTAAAGACACACACACGTACACACACACACTCACGAATGAAATAGCAGGATGGAAATACCAACCTCTATCAGACAAGGTAAAATAAAAGCCAACACAAACACCTTCTATTTCACAAAGGATTCCGAATGAGGTTTGAACTATACATTTATTACGTGGCTACTCTGTGCCCGGCCTTGTGCTTGGGGCTTTACCTTTATTCTTGAATTGGCAAAGACATAACAGTGCTGCCACTTGTAAGCATCAGATAACACAGTGGCTGAACACATAAAGCAAAGGTTACAAAAATATATCGACAAACAGTGGGAGTAACAGATTTTCCCACACCCTTATTGGCTTTTGGCAGATAAGGTGAGTGAGAATTAAATTAACACATGAATCTAATCAATATAATTGATAAGACTGAGTTAGTTAACAGACATGTAGAGTTTTGACTCCTACACACCAAAAATACATATTCACCTTAAATGTACACGTACAAACACTGGGCATGTTGTAGGCCACAATAAAAACTTTTAAGAAGGTGTTGAATGCAGATATATATATTAGAGATCACACTCTTTGTTCACAGTGCAGTAAATTATTAAAACAAAACTATTTTTAAATAAACATGATCACTGAGTTTAAAGCACTCTTTATATCGTAGAAACACTACAATATAACCTTTAGATAACAACGTAAACAAGAACACAAGTTACCAAACTTTAAGATGTGGCCAAGGCTATAATCAGAAGTAATTTATTATTAAGTACATTACTTCGGCAAGTAATTTTGTAAAAAGAGATTATAAATGAATTAATTATTCAACATAAAAGCAGACAAAGGAAATAATAAAATCACAAACTAGAGAAATATGGGCATAAATAAATCCCAATGCTAGTTCTTAGAAAAGTCATCGTGGATGAGGTAAAACTTTGATAAATCTAATAATGGGTCAACCACAAACAGACGTTGAAAGGGAAAAGGGGGTTAGAACAAAATAAAGGGAAGTTTTTCATTTAATTATAGAACAGTATTCATAGGGCGCCTGGGTAGCTCAGTTGGTTAAGTGTCCGCCTTCAGCTCAGCTCATGATCCCAGGATCCTGGGATCGAGCCCCACAACGGGCTCCCCGCTCAGCGGGGAGCCTGCTTCTCCCTCTCCCACTCCCCCTGCTTGTGTTCCCTCTCTCACTGTGTCCCTGTCAACTAATTAAAATCCTTAAAAAAAATAAAAGAATAGTATTCATAATTCAGCTAGTAATCTGAAAAGTTCAATGGAATGAATTTCCTAGGGCATAAAAGTCACCAAAATTTATGAAGTAAAAAGTATACGTAAGTCAAGAGCATGGGCAGAAACTGAGAAAGCCCTCCAAGAATTTAGCTGAAACTTTCTCCCCAGAGCTCCAGGCCCTGATTCCTGGTGAATTCTTTCAAACTGTCAAGGAAGTGATACTCCTTCAGCTACAGAAACTACTCTAAGGCTTAGACAACAATAAAAGGGACGTCCTTCTATGATGCAAGCCTCGCCATGTTACCAAAACGGGACAAAGATAGCACCGATCTTACATATGAAGAGAGAGGCAAGAGTCATACATAAAACATCAGGAAGTACAATTCAGGGTCTGGAAAGCCTGGCCTAGCATGATCCTAAGACTACTAAGACGATGTGATATTGAGGAGTCTACCAGATTTCATCAGTCCCAACTTGCACGTTTTTTCAACCTCTCTGAAGCCGGAAAGCAGCTTCCAGGTGGTGGGATCCTACCATGAAGCAGCATGCTTTTCTTCTCAGTCGTATATAAAATAATATGTGTGGGGCGCCTGGGTGGCTCAGTGGGTTAAAGCCTCTGCCGTCGGCTCGGGCTGTGATCCCGGGGTCCTGGGATCAAGCCCCACATCGGTCTCTCTGCTCGGCAGAGAGCCTGCCTCCTCCTCTCTCTCTGCCTGCCCCTCTGCCTGCTTGTGATCACTGTCTGTCGAATAAATAAATTTAAAAATAATAATAATAATATGTGTTTTATAATCAACGATGTCTTAAGTTCGATGAAATACCATAATGCAAAACCTCACCCCAGGAGGTTAAATTAAAAAAAAGTCATTGGGTGCCTGGGTGGCTCAGTTGGTTGAGTGTCTGCCTTTCGCTCAGGTCATGATCCTGGATCCAGTCCCGCATCAGGCTCCCTGCTCAGCAGGGAGTCTGCTTCTCCCTCTGACTCTCCCCACTCTCCCCAGTCTCGTGCTCTCTTTTATTCTCTCTCTTTCAAATAAATAAAATCTTTTTTAAAAAATTATCGTGATGGATGTTTATTTGCTAATAAACCTGTTAATTTGCTAATAAACCTATTCCTGAATTTTAACCGAGAAGTTTTCTTAACAAGAAAGAGCGCATCAATTTCAGAACAATCGTCATCATCGTAGTTAAATGTGGAACATCATAGGCATCCCCGTCAAAACCAGGAACAAAAACAGGACACACACTACCAAGACTATAGTGGTTTGCTGTGGAGCTTTCGACCACTCCACAAAGCCCTGGAACAGAGGGAAAAAAAAGTATATTAGAAACGGAGGGGCCACCGTTGTTTCTTGCCTGGTATGGCGTATGAGCTCATCCACCCTTGTCAAGTGAACACAGGAACGGAAAGACAGACCAGCATGAAGGATGGAAGACAGAATGGTGAACGGCGACAATTCTCCAGATTAGTGCCGAGCGCAGCGCGACAGGCCTTAAAATATCAGGGAAGTTTGGGAAATGGGTATGACATAGTGAGTTATCTGGAAAGTCAGTGGCGACATGAGAAAAATCCTGATAAGAAGAGAAGTGGATGCAGCAGATGCTATGAAACGTCCAACACAAGCAGCTGGGAGACCCGGCAGAGCCCCAGGAAGACGTGGAGGGTATGTCTTCAAATATCGAGGCTCCCCCCTTGGATTTTTCTGATGCAGTAAATCTTGGATAGGACCAGAAAGTACAGATTTGTATGGAGTTCCTCATAATTCACGCTACAGAAGAAACAGGACAACTGGACCAATATTTATTTTTCTGTGGCAACCACAACCCCCAAAATCCGACAATTCCTGGGTCGGGGAAATGGGCACAACGCGGCCCATTACAAAGTATCTGGCAGGGACGCCTGGGTGGCTCAGTTGGTTGGGCGGCTGCCTTCGGCTCGGGTTATGATCCCAGCGTCCTGGGATCGAGTCCCACATCGGGCTCCTTGCTCGGCAGGGAGCCTGCTCCTCCCTCTGCCTCTGCCTGCCTCTCGGTCTGCCTGTGCTCTCTCTCTCTCTCTCTCTCTCTCACTAATAAATAAATAAAATCTTAAAAAAAAATTAAAAAAACAAAAAACAAAGTATCTGGCAGCTGTCAAAGGTCAATTTAAGAAAGAACAAAGGTGATCAATATCCATATCAACACGGAGAGTTATCCAGACATTCATGATGAAGACACCAGATGGCAGGATAGTAATTTTGCTACAATCTCTTTTCGGGGATCTTAAGAAACACATGTGAGTTACTGGGGACTCTGTTTACAGGAAGCTCAACAACAGGCGAAACTAAGCTATCAGAAACCAGAAATGTGGTTGCCTCGGGGTGAGGGCCTGAGAGAGACCAGAAAGGAAGAGGAAGGGATCTCCTGAAAAATTGGCAACGCTCAGTATCTTCATTTGGGGTGCTGGTTACACATATACACACTCACGGCTCTGGGCTAAATTTTACTGGAAATACGACAATGTTTTACAGCCGAGTGTGAGGTTCAGAAAGCGCAATCAATACAGGTCATCTGCAATGCAGAAGGTTCACACACACACACCCCGGACCACTAATAATAGACCCAACAGAGCCTCCCAATTGCTCTGCATATCGGCCGCTAACCACGGTTCAGTCTAACCAGGTCTATGCCTGCCCCCTTCTGAGAAATGCCCTTCGCTGACGGGAGCCACCTCGCTAGGGAAGCCCGCGGGAGGTCGCCCACACCGTGATGGGGCTTAGCAGGCTCCCCGCTCGCTCAGAGCAGGACGAGGCCTATGGAGGCTCCAGAGCTCCCCGTGAGCTCGGGCCCAGGCTGAACCCCATGAAGCTCCCTCTCACTCCTTCCAGCTTCCTCCTGGGAGCACAGCTCCCTCAATGAGTCCCTTGCACAGAAACCCCAACTAGTCTCAGTCTCCAAGGGGAAAGATGTCTCCGAGGACATGCGGCAACTGAACGGAGGCGTGAGACGGAGGAGGCAGACGAGCGTGCGGATGGACGGACGGACGGAGGGACGCGTGTGTGTGGGGGGAGGCAGATGACGGCGTGGCCGGGTGAGCGAGGAGGCAGGCGAATGACTGGCTAATTGAAGACGAGGTTCTGAGTGCAGGGCTGGAGGGGATGTGTCTCCACATCACATGGGGACCCCCCTTCCATGTCTGACCACCGCAGGGCAAGGTCCTCTTTCCCACGGACACGGCTCGGAGCTCACACCCCCAAGCAGGCGGAGACACGGGGACCACCCACTGGGATCTGCGGGTGCGGGCATCTGAGCACGAGGAGGGAACCCCCAGCTTACCTGCGAGTCCTCTGCCTCGTCTCCCTCCACCGCGTTCCACTCCTGGGCCAGCCCAGGCCCTGAAGAAGACAGACCTGGTAGAGGAGACAGGACCACGAGTCAGTGACCAGGCAGCTGGGCCCTGGCTGCTCGCCCCTCCTGGCATCCCAGCCCCGTTCTCCTTCCCGGCCGTGCGCGCACGCGTTCTGGCCCAGCCGGCCAGAGAACACGAGGCCTGAAGTCTGATCCTGTTTCCGTCATTTCCTGGAAGACTTAAAGTGGGTCACCTGGTGGGATCTGCCACCTGGGTCTCTGTTCCCTCACCTGTCAGATGGGTGAAACTGTCCCTTCTCCACAGGCCTCCTGCAAAAAGCGAGTGAGGGAGCGGAGGGCAAAGCGCGGAAGATGAAGCAGGCTGGCCCCGTGGGGACATCTTCCCACACTCAAATGTCAACAACCTCCTCGCTCCTTAGCTGGACAGCACGGGGGGGCCAGGCCGAAGAGTGCCACTGTCCACCCTCCCCGCACTAAGGCCCCACTAGGACCCCCCAGCCTCCTCCCCACTACCAGAACTCACACCCATATTATCCACGCCCAGTCCCGGGCCTGCTTGTCCCCGCCGGGAGGGGGAAGACCCTGCCCCAGTACAAGGTCCAGCCCCCATTCTGCTGAGGGGCTGCCTTTCAGGGGTCCTACCCTTGGTCCAGCTGTTTGAGCCCAAACCCCAGGAGTTATCCTGGTGGTCTCTCTTGTCCTCCCCTCCCCACGCCCAGCAGCAACAACTCTTGATTCTCTCTCCCGGATGTGTCTCAAATCTCTGCACGTATGGCCACCACTGCCACACGCGCCTAAGTCCTCTCTCTCCCAGACGGTTGCGGGAAACCCCTACCTGTCCTCCCCGCTTCCACTCTGACCTCCTCGTCCTACGGTTCATCCGCACGCACAGCCCTGTGCAGGCTCTCTCGGCCTGGGCACCATTGACCTTAGGGGCTGTGTAACTCCTTGTGGTGGGGGTGGGTCCTTGACCTCTGGGACGGCGCTAGCATCTTCCCCGTTCAGACAACTCAAACTCCAGGCTTTATCAAACGTCCCCAGGGCGGGAGAGGTGGGAAATAACATCTCCTCCAGCTGAGAACCCATGAGTTAGCAGAACCTTTTCGAAACACAAATGAGATCCCGTCTTCCTCCTCTTCGAAACCTTCCCGGGGCTTCCCAATATTCAAATAACACACTCTGTGCTGTGGTCTCCAAGACGTCGCTGGCCCAGGCTGATCTCTACCCTCTTCCCCCGTGTCCCTGCTCTGTTCAGCACAGCCTCCTGGGACACAGCAAGCTTGTGGCCACCTCGGGGTCTTTGCCGGAGTGGCCCGGCTGTCCACACGGCGACCCCAGCTCTGGGAATACACGAGCCCTTCTCCTGCCTCTCTCGCCGGCCCTGACCGCCCTCGGGTCCCTCTCTGTCCATCACCCCACTTTACTAATCTCATCAGACGTTACTTTTCTTTTAATCTCGTTCCTTGTTTATTGTCTGTTTCTCCATAAAACTCAGCTCTGCGGGGCCGTCCTGCTCGCTGCCGGATCCCGAGCCCCCGGCTCCGGCAGGTGCCTCTGGCGCGTTTTGGCCCGCGCGGCCTCCCACTTGCCCTCGACCCGTGTCCACAGCCCCGGGCGGCCCGCGCCCTCGTATGCCAAACTTGACCGCGTGGCCGACTGGCCAGCGGCCCGTGAGCTGCTGGGTGCCCAGCTCCCTCTGTTCCCCGGCCACCACCCCCAGGAGGACGCCCGGGCGGGCCCGCGCGGACAAGCAGCCCAAAGCCGGCCCCTTCAGCCGGCCAGAGGCGCGCGGGGTGACAGGCTGCCGCCGCCAGCTCCCACCAGGGGCTGCTCAGGCAAGTGCGGGCCTGGGCGGCGGGAGAACCGTCCCCTGAGCCCACGTCATATGCTCACCTGCAGAATCCTGAGCAGAGAAATGACCGTGGCTTTAAGCCACCAAGTTTCGGGGCCACCTGCTGCCCAGCAAAGGCTGAAGGACGCAGGGCTCCATAAACACCTGTCCCCTGAGTGAGTGAAGGAAGGAGTGTTGGGTCTTCCCCGAGGCTCAGCCGTAACCTGCCCCCCGCCGCCTGCCCCTCACCTTTCTGGTCACCGTCACAGCCGGGGGCCCCAACCTCCACAGCTGCCCAGTCTTTGGCGAGGGCGGCGCGCTTCTCCCAGGCCCTGGTCTCCCGGGGCAGCAGCGTCTGGGCCCTCTCCGGCTGCAGCAGCCCTCGAATCTGCTCGGGCCTGAGGCTCTGCATCTTTCCGGGACGGAGAGTTTCCAAGGCGAGTCTCTCCTCCTCCTGCTCCCGCTGGGTTCCCCAGGCACGGGATTCAGCACCTGGGGGCTGACACACATTTCGTCATGCCTTTTTTCTCTTTTTTAAGATTTTATTTATTTGACAGATAGAGAACACGAGTAGGCAGAGTGGCAGGCGGAGGGAGAGGGAGAAGCAGGTTCCCCGCTGAGCAGGGAGCGCAATGTGGGGCTCGATCCCAGGACCCTGAGATCACGACCTGAGCAAAAGGCAGTCGCTTAACCAGCTGCGCCACCCAGGCGCCCCACATTCGTCATTCCACAAATCTTTACGGAGTGCCATCTGTGTGTTGGCACCATTTCTAGGTGCCAGAGACCCAGCAGTGACAGAAGCAGGCTCCCTGCTCCCGCGCGTCTTGCATGCCAACGGCTAAGTGCCCAGGGGACAAATAAAGGGAGAGAGGGAACAGGAGTTCCGAGGTGGGGGCCAGAGAGCACCCCCATTCACATACACGCTCATTCCCCGCCCAACACACAGAGCCACAAGGTTTTAGAAAGACAGAGTCGCCCCAGAATCCCTCTCCCTGCAGAGAAGAGAGCCACAGTCTTCCCGCCAGTCCCCAGCAGCCTCACCTTTGCTCTTGGCATTCTCATTCTAGATCTTGTCAACCCAAAATTCAGGAGGTTGTCTGCCAGGAGCGATGGGAACGACACTGGGTAACCCTCTACCTGGGGACTCTTAGAGCTGGTTTATGTTCTGATTCTGGGGAACCCCACGCATTACCAGCCTCGCATTATATCAACCTGCCGCCGCCGACCCTCGCAAACAGTTATTATTTGAAAAGGAGTAAATTGCCTTGGTATAGAGAAAATAAAAGCTTTTTAAAGCATTTTCTTCTTTAATTCGTTTTT
Source organism: Taxidea taxus jeffersonii (assembly GCA_003697995.1). NCBI lineage: Eukaryota > Metazoa > Chordata > Mammalia > Carnivora > Mustelidae > Taxidea > Taxidea taxus. The sequence goes on along the minus strand of ML108828.1, from coordinate 30,301 downwards.
TAAAAGATTTTATTTATGTATTTGACAGAAATCACAAGTAGGCAGAGAGGCAGACAGAGAGAGGGGGAGGCAGGCTCCCCGCCGAGCAGAGAGCCCAATACGGGGCTCGATCCCAGGACCCTGAGACCATGACCTGAGCCGAAGGCAGAGGCCTTAACCCACTGAGCCACCCAGGCGCCCTTTAATTAGGTTTATACAAATAAAAGTTGTTGTATGGAGTTTAGGAGCCACAGGGCACACAGTCTAGAATCAAAGACACACTAGCGACTGAGCACTCAAAAGCACGATGGGACCGTGTTTGGGGTCAGAGTGAAAGAAACGTGGTTATGGAAAAACCACTTCTTTAAGACAATCAAGGAAACTGATTGTGGACTGGGTATGCGACGATGTCAGGCATTCTCATTCCTTCCGTTGGGTGTGGAAATGGTCTTAGGCACAGGTAAGAAAGTGTCCATCTTGTTTTTTTTAGAGATCTTTTTGACGTGTGTCAGGGTCCGCTGACACGATGGCTGAGATTCAAGCTAACATACTTCTGTGGGGCCGCCAGGTGGGCTCAGTCCATAGAGCATCTGACTCTTGGTCTCAGGGTTGTGAGTTCAAGCCCCACACTGGGTGTGGAACCTACTTTAAAATAAAGTAAGATGAAATAAAATAAAATACTTCTACAGTAAAGGGAAAAGACAGAGACAAGGGATCAGAGCAAACAAAGGATGATTTCCAACCTGGCAAATGGGGAGCTGTGGCTCTTGGGTCTGTTCCTGTGCCCGTGAGTAGACCTGAAACGCTTTCTTATCAGAAACTAACGCACGCACTGTGGATATGCCGAATGTGTCTTTGCTTCTGCATTACAAATTAGCAGGTAGGTCTTCTATGGACAGGGGTGACTCCCAAACCCTCAAAACTCAAATCTGAATGCATTTCCCCAGCCCCCAGCACAGGCTTCCTCCTTCTTGACCACGGCTCCACCACTGTCCCCACCGGGCTCTGCAGGCATCACTGCCCATTGTCTCCCCACCCGCACCTGCTCTTGTCCTAGAAGACGCTGCCCCCGCTCTGTTCTAGTCTCCCACTCTGGTCCACTCCACCGCTGACCCCACTGGTCCCTCCTCTCGCCACACTCCCCAGTCCATCCCACCAGCTTAAGGCTCCTCAGGAGCCCTCTGGTCGGGAGGCTTTAGTGCCCCACCGGGCGGGGCAGGGCAGGCTCTGGACATGGCCTCAAGGTCTCCATCGCCACGGTCCCTACGCTTTCCCTCCTCTAGGACAGTCCAGGACCAAACACTGAACCCCAAGGAGGCGAGTTTCCTCCCTCTTCGGTACCCTCTTCCATTGCTTTTTAAAAACTGAGTTTAGGAGGCGCCTGAGTGGCTCAGCCGGTTAAAGCCTCTGCCTTCAGCTCAGGTCATGATCTCGAGGTCCCAGGATTGAGCCCCACATCGGGCTCTCGGCTCAGCGGGGAGCCTGCTTCCCCCTCTCCCACTCCCGCTGTGCTCTCCCTGGCTCGTTCTCTCTCAAATAAATAAAATCTTTCCAAAAATTTGAGTCAAGATACACATAACACAAACTTCAAACTCGTTACCACTTTCCGGCGAACAGCTCGGTGGTACTGAACATTCACAGCTCCTCTACCTCCCCACACCTGAGACTCTGTCCCCACTGAACGGCGACCCCCTCCCCCTGCCCCACTCCGCGTCTCCATGACGCAGCACAATGTCCTCAAGGCCATCCATGGCGGGGCACACGTCAGAGGTTCCCTCCTTTTTAATAACACGTTTGCTCGTCCGTCCAATGTCGCAGCCACTGTGAATAATGACGCTGTGAATATATGGGTGTGCAGACACCCCTTGGGACCCTACTTCCACTTCCTGAGGTCTATGCCCTGAAGTGGGGTTGAATTGTGGGGCAATTCTGTTTTTAGTTTTTTTTCTGGGAACCTCCGTCCTGTTTCCCACAGGAGCCACACCAACTCGCGTTCCTGATGGTGCACAAGGGTTCCCTTTTCTCCACACCCTCAGCAACAAGGGTTGCTTCCTAGGTTTTGATTTTTTTAAGATTTTATTTCTTTATTTCAGAGACAGCGAGCGAGGGAGAGAGCACAAGCAGGAGGAGCAGCAGGCAGAGGGAGAGAGAGAAGCAGGCTCCCTGCTCAGCGGGACTCGACCGCAGGACCCTGAGATCATGACCCGAGCGGAAGGCAGACGCTTAACCCACTGAGCCCCCCAGGGGCCCCAACCCTGGTCTTCTCTGATAACAGCCATCCTAATGGGTGAGGGGGTTCCACCGCCCGAAGGAGACAGCCTATGTCCGGCGCTAATCCGCCTTCCTACCCTCCCACCTCCGTCCTCTCAGAGAAAGCAGCTTCCTGCTCAGATGCAGAAAGTATCCAGCCCGGAGTTAGGGTGTTGGTTTGCTTTCTTGTGCCTGTTGTCACCGTCACCCTCATAAAAAAAGCGGGGGGGACAGTAGCTTTCTGCTTGTAACAAAGTTTCCCTTTGACAATTCACTGAGAAAGACTGTGAAGGTGCAGAGACTCAGGGCTCTGGTGGGAGTGTCCGAGGCTCAACCCCTCGGGAAACTACTTGACAAGCGTGTGCAGAAGCTGAAGGCGCCTGAGCTCGCGCCGCAGACACTCAGGGCGCCGCTGCTGTCAGCCGGATCGCAAGCGCCGCAGCTCCCGGACACCGACTGCCCCGCGGTCGCCGGGAAGAGGATGGACAAGTAAGCCGCCGTTTATTCGCACAATGGACTGTTACTCCACACAAAAGGATGCGCACGATGACACGGATGAGTGTGAAAATACATATCCTAAACGGGGTGAGACAAGCCGGACACAGAGAACACATGCGTGATTTTATTCATTAAAAAGCAAATATGGGGGACGCCTGGGTGGCTCAGTTGGTTAAGCGGCTGCCTTCGGCTAAGGTCATGATCCCAGCGTCCTGGGATCGAGTCCCACATCGGGCTCCTCGCTCGGCAGGGAGCCTGCTTCTCCCTCTGCCTCTGCCTGCCTCTTGGTCTGCCTGTGCTCGTGCTCTCTCTCTCTCTCTCTAACTAATAAATAAATAAAATCTTAAAAAAAAAAAAAAAAGCAAATATGGGGGCGCCTGGGTGGCTCAGTGGGTTAAGCCTCTGCCTTCGGCTCGGGTCATGATTCAGGGTCCTGGAATCGAGCCCCGCATCGGGCTCTCTGCTCAGCGGGGAGCCTGCTTCCTCCTCTCTCTCTCTGCCCGCTTGTGATCTCTGTCAAATAAATAAAAATGGAATCTTTAAAAAAAAAAAAGAAATAGGGATCCAGAGAAATACTTCTCTATTGTAAGGAAAACCTGAACACATGCCAACTGATGCCCGGGATGGGCAGAGGTGATAGGGAGTGGTGGGGGCTGTGGCAAAGGAGAGCTCGGTCCATGTCTGAAGAAGCCTAATACTTGCCCACTGAAAACGTGGGCCCAGGGTCTCCTATCTTCTGATTTCTTGAGAGAACGCTGGAAATCTATGGTTTTAGATCGCATCTTCCACATTTTAAAACAGACCTTTAAAAGGAGGACACCACGTCAGCGAGCCAACAGAGCACGGTGTGCGCCGGGCAGTGTGCAGAAGGTGGGGGGAGGCTGCTGGAAGCGTCAACAGCATTTTCCTTGAAAAAAAAAAAAGCTGTTGGTCTTGATGGGGGCCTGTTTTGTCTTTACCATGAGCTATAACCGTGTGTTCAGCGTGAGCGGAGGGAAGGCCGGGCAAGAGAGGTGCCCGACGGAGAAGACAAGGGTCTGGGGTGCAGCGCACAAGAGGCTGGATCCGGCTGGACGGAGGAGGGAGGCGGGAAGGGGCCGACCGCACTCTGCGGAGGAATTCACCCCAGGGCACAGCCTCCGCGTTCCTCCCGGAGGAGGTGGAGGTGCGGCTGCAGCGACCCTACCAGGAACCCCGGCGGCCACCGTCCCGGAGCGCGCCCACGCGGCAGGCCTCGGGGCAGCCGCCGCAACCTTCCCTGCCGCAGTCCTCGCCCTTCTTCGCCGCCGCGGGTACTGTTCCGCCCATTCTACAGGCGGGGAAGGTCCTCAAGGCCGGAGCCGGGCGGGGACGCGGCTGGGACGCCAACGCGCCGACCCCCGCGCCCGGACCCAGGGGCACACGCGGCAGCTGTGCTCGGGGCGGGCGCACAGACTCCGCGGGCTCTACGCACCCGGAGGGCGGACGCCGACGCCGAGACCCCGCGAGGCCGGGGCGCGCGTGCACTCAGCGACCCAGGCGGGCGCGCAAGGCAGGGCCGTTCCCCTCCTCGCGCGGAGGCCGAAATCCCCCTGCGGGGCGCGGGCGGCGGACAGTCCGCGGGGCGGGCGAGCAGACCCGACCCGGACCCAGCCCAGCCCTCCCCCCGCGGGCGGCGTGGGATCCCCCTCCCCGGACGTGCATCCGCGCATCCGCGCACCCTCGGAACGCCTCGGTCCCGCCCCACACACAGCCGCGCTCGCAGTCACCGGCGCGCCCCCAGCCCCTTTCCTCAGCCCCACCTCCCGCCTGCGGGGGTCCCTCGAGGACTCACCCTCCCCAACCGGGCCCAGGCCCGCCGCTGCAGAGCTGGAGCCGGGGCGACCGCGGCTGCGCAGACGCGGAGGCTGCAGGGTGGGGCTGGGGGACGCGGGGGAGTCGGGGAGGGTGGGCGGCCTTCTCGCCGCCTCCCCACTCCCCTCGCGGGAGCCGGGAAAGGAAAGGGGCGGAGGGGCCACAGGGACCACGTGGCCGCGGGGAGGCTGCTGGAGGAGTGGTGCTGGGCCCGCCCTGCGTCGGCAACAGCGGGATGAGCTGTCCTTCCCCCACTGATGGGTAAGGAGGTTAGGCCCAACCTCCGCAGCTCCAGATGCGCGCCAAGGCCAACAACCTTCTCAGGCTCCTCGGTGATTCTCTATTCTGCAGACCCGGCTCAGGGTAGGGTGGAGGAGGAAGGAGTTGGGGCAGGGCTTAACCCACTGAGCCACTCGGGCGCCCCTGGAGCCCTGGAAGCTTTCTTGGCTTAGAAGTTTAGATGAGCTTCCAGCCATTCCGAGCATGGTTCAGCGTGAGGAGAGGAGAGAAACATGGACATCAAGGCTCCCCATTCACCCCTCACCATTTCTTCTGATAGCAAGACATTAAGTGCGGGACACTAGGGGAGCTGCCAATCATGGAGCTTTTGAGGGGCTCAAGAGGTAGGCCTCCAGACCCAGATCCCCTGCACACCAGCTGTGTGCCTTTGGGAAGTGAATTAATTGGGTCTCTTATCTGTAAAATAAGGACAATAACAGATCCCACCTCATAGGTTGTCATGAACATCAAAGTTAATACATGCATCTCACACAGACTCATACAGAGTCATTATTATTGAAACCAGGTCCTCCGCAGGGGAGAAATTCCAGGTGTGATAATTCAGATAATTATGGGTAGTTCGTAAAACAGACTCGAGGGGTGCCTGGGTGGCTCAATGGGTTAAGCCTCTGCCTTCGGCTCAGGTCATGATCCCAGGGTCCTGGGATTGAGCCCTGCATCGGGCTCTCTGCTCAGCAGGGAGCCTGATTCCTCCTCTCTGCCTGCCTCTCTGCCTGCTTGTGATCTCTGTCAAATAAATAAATAAAATCTTAAAAAAAAAAAAACCAGACTCGAGTTTGAGAGGTTTCCCCTGAGTCAGAGGTCAGTGGGGGAGGCTACTGAAGGACTTCTTAGGAAATGACTCCTACCGAAGAGCAAAGAGTGTGTCTGGAATCCTATTCTGTCTTCCTCTGACCTTGCTTCAGTCTCTCACATTTCCCTTTCTCAATCTTGGCCACGTCTGCACATAAATAGAAATCATTTTATGATTGCTTCCATTTTTGCATAACATCCATATATTAGTAAGTAGTAATTTTATTTTATTTTATTTAAAGATTTTTTAAAATTATTTGTCAGATCACAAGTAGACAAAGAGGCAGGCAGAGAGAGAGGGGGAAGCAGGCTCCCCGCTGAGCAGAGAGCCCAATACGGGGCTCGATCCCAGGACCCTGGGATCATGACCCGAGCCGAAGGCAGAGGCTTAATTTTTTTTTTAAGATTTTATTTATTCACTTGACAGAGATCACAAGCAGGCAGACAGGCAGGCAGAGAGAGAGAGAGAGAGAGGAGGAAGCAGGCTCCCTCCTGAGCAGAGAGCCTGATGTGGGGCTCGATCCCAGGACCCTGAGATCATGACCTGAGCCGAAGGCAGAGGCTTTAACCAACTGAGCCACCCAGGCGCCCCGAGTAGTAATTTTATTTTAAATAAATGCACTTTCTTTTTTATTTTATTTCTTTTTTATTTTTTTAATATTTTATTTATTTATTTGTCAGAGAGGAGAGGGAGAGAGCGAGCACAGGCAGGCAGAGAGGCAGGCAGAGGCGGAGAGAGAAGCAGGCTCCCTGCCGAGCAAGGACTCGATCCCAGGACCCTGGGATCATGACCTGAGCCGAAGGCAGCACCTTAACCCACTGAGCCACCCAGGCATCCCTGCACTTTCTTTTTTAAAAATGCCCCTTGAAAGAAAACTTTGCAGCACTTTGTAAGTGGAAAGCCGGTTTCATGCTTCATAACAAAAAATGGAAATAAAATAAAAATTAATAAATCATACCTAGAAGCTGCCACTTGATGTGGTAGACTGAATGACCGGCCGCAGAATTTTCAATTTACCATCACCCTAGCTGTGACACGTCTTTACTCTTCATGCAGAGTTGAAGGGTGAAGAAGTAAACTGACTGCCATGAAGCCAGGGAAGGATGAAGACGGGTTATGCCCATGAGCTTCTTCCCCTTTGCTGACTGTGCTTTCTACCGTTTCACTGTGATCAGCATCAGGAGTACGCCTGTGTGATAAGTTCTGTGAGTCCTGCTAGTGGATCATCAAAACTGGGGGTGGTCTTGGGTACTTGCTACACCGCTCTCAAACCCTGGACCAGTACCTATGACTGCCCTTCTACCAGGAGCTGAGTACTGCTGACATCTCTTTGGGGCTCCAGGAGTAGCTGGGAAAAGACAAATTAATGCTAGGTGTTCATTCATTCACTCACCCATTCAACAATTCAACAAATATTCATCAAGCAGCTGTTATGTTATAGCTGCTGTTCTAGGTGCCAAGACAGTCAAAGCCTGTGGCTTAATGGAGTTTATCTTCTAGTGAAAGGAAGCAGACAACTAAACCAATAAATATAGAACAAAATATAGTTTTGTTAATTCTATGAGTTACATGAAATAGATCAACAGGACAGTAACTGCAAAGCCACTCTAGACAGGAGTGGTCAGGAGAGGTCTTTTTGAAAAGATGGCATTTTCAGATAAGATCTGAAAGGTGAAAAGGAGCCAGTGATGCAAGAATTCTTGGCGGGAAGAACAGCAGGTACAAAGGTCCTGAGGAACAAGAAGGCCACCATGACCAGAGTGGTCAGGCAAGGGAGAGAGCAACGGGAAACGGGATCGGAGAGCCGTCCACGGTCTTGAAAGCCACAGCGACATCTTTGAATGTTACTGTAGGTGCACTGGGAACTAGGCGAGGACATGAGGAAGGTGTGATATATAATCAGTTTACATGTTCAAGGCATGACTGAAACTGTTGTTGAAACTGTTGTGTGGGGAAAACTCCAGAAGGGGCAAGAGGTAAAATGGAAAGATCAGTTCGGAGGCTGCTGGACTAAACCGACCAAAACATGATGGCGGACTGAAGAGATGTGGCCACAGGAGCGGGAAGCAGAGAACAGATTCAGGACGCGCTCTGGAGGTGGACCCGAGAGGACTCCTTGACAGGCGGTACGTGGGAGGGAGGAGAAGGGAAGAATGAAGGGAGACTTTTGGACTCTGAGCCTGAACAACTCAGTGCCCTGTAGTGAATGCAGTGTGGAGATCCCACTTTGTCTGTGAGAAAACCCAGAACACCCTCTTTGGGGCCTGTTAAGTATTTGATGCCTGTGTTTTTGAGACTGACACCAGGAGAACCTGGGTTACCCAGAAATCAGCATTCAGAAACTCTGGCGGTGAGGGCTGTGGAGTGGGCCCAGGAATGCTCAGAAGAGCACATGTAGGGCCTCCTGGGTGGCTCCGTGGGTTAAGTATCTGCCTTTGGCTCAGATCATGATCCCGGGGTCCTGGGATTGAGCCCCACCTTGGGCTTGGGGAGTCTGCTTGTCCCTTTCCCTCTGCCTCTGCTCCTGTTCTCTCTTGCTCACTTTCAAATAAAGAAATAAAATATTTTAAAAAGAAGAAGAAATGGGACGCCTGGGTGGCTCAGTTGGCTAAGCGGCTGCCTTTGGCTCAGGTCATGATCCCAGCGCCCTGGGATCGAGTCCCACATTGGGCTCCTTGCTCGGCAGGGAGCCTGCTTCTCCCTCTGCCTCTGCCTGCCTCTCTGTCTGCCTGTGCTCGCTCTCTCTCTCTCTCTAACAAATAAATAAATAATTAATTTAAAAAAAAAAGAAGAAGAAGAAGAAAGAAGAAGAGGGAAGAGGAGGAGGGGGGAGGAGAAGAGCACAGTATCCCGCAGAGCCAGCGCAGAAGTGGGCTCCGGACACTGTCCGCGGTGCTGAAATGGTCAGGCCTGCGCTGTCCGTGGTGCTGCACCTCCAGGTGGATGAGCTGGAGAGGGCTCTTGCTCCCCTCTGCCTCTCCCTCCTCTGGGTCTCTCTCCCTCTCCCTCCCTCTCTCTTTCTCCCTCACTCTATGTCTCTCTGTCTCCCTCTATCTTTGTCTCTGTGTGTGTCTCCCTCTCCGCATCTCTCTTCCCTTCCTTCTCTCTCTCCCTCCCTTTCTCTCTGCCAGTCTCTTTCTGTATGTCCCTCTTTCTGCCTCTCTCCCCCCTTCCCTCCCTCCCTCTGCCCCCTCCTGTCTGCCCCTCTCTCCCTCCCCCCTCCTTCCCTCTTTCTCTCCCTCTCCCTGTCTCCCCCTCTCTCCCCCTCCTGCCACCCTCCCCCTCTCTCCCTTTTTCAAATAACCCACCTGCCTGGGGAAAGCCCTGATGTTGCCTGGAAGCAGAGCTCTCTGGGCTGTGGGGCGTGCGGATGAAAGCAAATGAGGGAGAAAACTGCAGAGTCATTTTTAAGAGGCAACTTTGGCTCTTAGGACAGCAGGGCCTGACTACAACCTGAATGGGATTATTAACGCAGAGTTTCTGGAGCATCCCTGGGGGGGGGGGTGTACAAAGAAAAGCAGGGGGAAAGTGCCCAGGATTCAGGCTGATGGTTACCTTGGGCTGGGGGGGAAATGGGAGTGTTATATAAGTATATGGGAATTATTGTCAAGACCCTATTTTTATGTTATGAGGTGTGGTCACAAGAAAAGTATTATTATAGATTTGTATAAATACAGCATGGCTATATATTTTTTTAAAGACTTTATTTATTTGTTTGACAGAGAGATCACAAGGAGGCAGGGAGGCAGGCAGAGAGAGAGGAGGAAGCAGGCTCCCTGCTGAGCAGAGAGCCTGATGCGGGGCTCGATCCCACGACCCAGGGATCATGACCTGAGCCGAAGGCAGAGGCTTTAACCCACTGAGCCACCCATGTGCCCCAAGCATGGCTATATTTTATGCTAACCTGAATCATAAACATCTGAAATCATGAGCATTGGGAGCATTTTTTGAGGTGAGAAGAAGTCTTACAATTTAAAACTCCTTTTAAAAAAATCCATACTTTTGGGACGCCTGGGTGGCTCAGTTGGTTAAGCGGCTGCCTTCAGCTCAGGTCATGATCCCGGCGTCCTGGAATCGAGTCCCACGTCGGGCTCCTTGCTCGGCAGGGAGCCTGCTTTTCCCTCTGCCTCTGCCTGCCTCTCTGTCTGCCTGTGCTCACTCTCTCTCTCTAACAAATAAAATCCTTAAAAAAATCCATACTTTTGAATTATATACATCATAAACTATACTTGTTATTATATTATCACTTTGGCTAGTGAAGAGACATGTCAACCATTTTTGTTAGGGCTAATCTTGAATTATGTGAGTTCTGAATTGTCCAAGGTCTTCAAGAGTGAGTCCCTGGCATAAAATCCACCCACTCTGGGATGGATGGATGAATATGTTTGTTTTTCCCAAAGATCTGGTCACCAGGGAAGCTGCAGCCGCTCCAATCACTCAAAAGACAGATGTTCAGGGGCGCCTGGGTGGCTCAGTGGGTTAAGCCTCTGCCTTCGGCTCAGGTCATGATCCCAGGGTCGTGGGATCGAGCCCCATATCGGGCTCTCTGCTCTGCAGACAGCCTGCTTCCTCCTCTCTCTTTGCCTGCCTCTCTGCCTACTTGTGATCTCTGTCAAATAAATAAATAAAATCTTTAAAAAAAAAAA
>ML108828.1:0-10354 GCA_003697995.1 Taxidea taxus jeffersonii | reverse complement strand
TCCAGCGCGGCGTGTGCGACAAGTCCACCACGGTCCAGCGCGGCGTGTGCGACAAGTCCACCACGGTCCAGCGCGGCGTGTGCGACAAGTCCACCACGGTCCAGCGCGGCGGGCTCCACACCGGCAAGAAGCCCCGTCAGTGCGCGCAGTGCCGCAAGGCCTTCCGCCACCGGCCCACGCTGGCCGCCCACCGCCGAATCCACACCCGGGACAGCGCTGCCAGAGCCAGCGGTGCGCCAGGCCTTCAGGCGCATGGGGAATCTCACCTGCCACCAGAAGCCCCGCGTGGCCGGAAGGGGCCCCCGCGCCGGCCCAGCTCAGGGAGCAGGACTTCCTCCCAGATAACCAACCGCGGAGCCTCCAGGGACAGGCCTTATGGCTGAAACTTGAGACTCGGGAACTTCAAGAGATGCTCGTGAGGCTGGTGCCACCTTCCTGAGACTCCAGTAAAGACGGATGGCAGCAGGGCCTGCTTTGTGGGTGCTCAACCTGAGCCCCACACGGGGTGCACATCGGGGTCATGCTCTGCTGTCACTGTCTTGAATTTGCCAGTCCCAGGGAGTAGATCAGACCAGGGGCTGAGAAACCACAACCCAGAGCCAGACATGCTTGCCGGCAAGGCAAGAACGGTTTTGACCTTTGGAAGCGTTGTAAAATAAAATGAAAGCAGTGTGAGAGCTCCTAGGACCCACAGAGAGTAAGATATTTACCATCTGGGCCTTCACAGAAAGTTCACCAGCCCCTGGCCATCAACCAAGAGTTATCTGTGGGAACTCTGGGCTCTGTTTCACCGTGCTAGGGCAAGGTCCCTGCTTGGTCACGGGGTCTCCTTCCCTGGTCCTCTCTAGTGGGCTGCTCCACACCAGGTGGTGGGATTCTGAGATGGGATGGCTCCGTTCTGTCATCTCTAGGCCTTCCTGTGGGCCAGACCAGCCACCTCCTTGGTCCGGAATCCCAGCAGCTGTCTGTACCTGGCACTTAATCCAGAAGAGAATAAACGTGATTCTCTGTTGGGCGGCTGCGTGTCTGCGGCAGGATCGGGCGTCTCGGGGCGTCTGAGGCGAGGGGCGTTGGCCCAGGGGGAGCTTTTTGTAGCCCCCCCCCCCCCCCCGTTCACTGCATTGGTTTGCTCCCGCTACCATGGCAAAGCACCACAGAAATCTGTCTTCCACAGCCCCGGAGGCTGGAATTCTGAGCTCGAGGTGTCCGCAGGGTTGGTTTCTCCTGTGGCTTCTCTCCTAGGCTTGCAGATGGCACCCCTGTGTGAGCCCCTGGTGTGTCTCTCTCCTTATAAGGACTCCAGCCATAGGATGGTGTCCTTATAAGCCCCATCTCCAAATACAGTCATATTTTGAAGTTATCGGGCATTGGAATTTCAACATATAAATCTGGGGGAACATATTCAATCTATGACATCCTCAGATGGCTAGAAACTTGACCTTTTATAGCCGTAGCAGATGTCTACAACCCACCTGTGCTTTGTGCGGGTGGCAGGGAGGGCCAGCAACCTTTCGTCACGGTGTGGAGTTGGTCTGGGGACAGTCGGAGAGCACCTTTCCCACTGGCACCCAGGGTGGGGGACAGGGACCACCCCTTGCCTGTAGAAAGTGAGACAGGGATGTATTCAGAAATGGCTAAGCCTTTGCCACTTGCTCTTCCCCAACCTGTCCTCTGGATCCCCAACCCCGGAGCATCTCCAGGAGCAGAGGTACGAGATGGTGGAGGGAGCCCCCATGGAGTCCTTCCTCCTCCTAACTGGCTTCGAGGAATAATGTCCCGGGCCTTTGGGGTTGCTTGCCAGGTTCAGTGCCTGCTAACCCAGGTCCGTGACCTCACCCGTCACCTCCGCCCGGATGGGAGGTCAGGCGCCAGCCCTGTTTGACAGACTCAGCACTCAGCACCCAGTAAGTGTGGGGACCAGCAGCGGAACCCGGGGTCTGCTGACCCCGCAGCTGCCCTGATCATGCTCCCAACCACACCACAGGCTACAGGCCCGGGGCCTGGGGCAGTTCTTACCCCACGGAGTTGGTGTGGCCTGTCCAGCTCTGGCCCGAAGAGCGTTTCTTAAATAAATATGGAAACTGGGTACTATTTAGAAAACAGCAACACTGCACACGAAGTCTGTCTTTTCAGCTCCCTGATCTCAAGCAAAGTATATCGGCCCCCCAAGCCTCCGTTTCCCCCACTGGAAAAGTGGGATAATTAATAGTATGCCAGATACTAGTTATTTCTTAATAAGTATTTTATTATTGATAACAGAGCATAATTATACTTATACCATATGTGTATTATTTATACTTAATACTATTTATTTTGGACAAAATAGAGCATGATTATCAATAATAAAATACGGAAATATTATGGTTGTGGGTGAGGTTTCTAGCGGGTGACACGCCTGCTTCCCCCAGAGCACTTTACGAGTTCACGGAATTCCACCCAGCACGTTGGGGTTCGTGGCGGGGTTGGGTGGGTGCAGTGATTAGTCTGTGACGTGAGAAGGGACTGTTCTGTAATTCCAAAGACTCCAAGAGATTCCTGGCTTTGCCTGGGTCGGCTCACCACCGCCGCACTGGGCTTCTGCAGGACCAGCCTCCTTCTCCCCAATCTCGGAGGCTCCCGGGACGACCACTCCCAGCCTAGGAATCAGGGCTGTGAGGGGGAGCTGGCTGACCCAGGAGACCCCTTCCTCATATTCTAGGGCAGGAGTGTGGGGTCCCTGAGGTTCTGGTGAGGTCCCCAGCAGCAGGGCAGGGTCTATGCAGGTAGAGCAGAAGGGCTACGTCCCTCCGGCTGGATCGTGAGAGGGCCGCAGGGAGCCTTGTCCGGCCACCCCTGCTGAGGCTGAGTGGGGGAGACTGGCGCTGGCTAGGGCCATGACGGAGCCACCACGCCTTTCATTTTCTGCCACTTTACCCTTTCGGGGCCTTGCTGGCGCCAGAGAGACTGCCCCTCCCAGAACTAGCTAATTCCTAGCTCATCTAGGAACATGCTAAGGAACAACTCATCTGTAAGTAGCTTTTCAAAGGCCGACCAGCCTATCCGGAGCACTCATGCCCCCCAGAACCTTCTCAACCAGGCTCTCACGCGCCTGCCCTCAGCCCCCAGGCAGGTACCAGACAACTGTGGCCACCCCCACGTGCCCCGCAGTCCACTGAGATGATCCAGACCCGCAGATCCTCCAAACACTCACCCTGTCTCCCCTGCTCCTTCCTGGGGGACGAAGGGACACAGGCCACATCCACGTTTCTAGGAACCGCATTAGGTCTGGAGCAGAACAGACTGGCGCTCGGGAAGACTCGCTGGCTTATTCACAACCTAGTCAGCTGGCATTTACTGATGCGACCCACGACTCACTCATTCAGCACTTAGTGAGTGCCTACTGTGTACCAGGCCCTATTTCAAGTCCTGGAGAAACAACAGTGAGCAAAACCGACCACAGTTCTGCCCTCGTTCCAATGAAGAAGACAGATGACAAATAAGTAAAATCAGTACTAAGGCAGGCTGTAATCTGGGTCAGGGTCACGAAGCAAGGGATGGAGCTACAATTTCAAACAGGGAAATCAGGAAGGCAGTGTTTAAGGCAGGCCCTTGTGTCATTCAGGGTTCTCCAGAAGAACAAGTCTTATCTTATTATATGTGTATATTTTATTACCTATATCATGTATTTTATGCTATCATTAGCTCATTGTATGTATCTTTAAAAAATTTAAATTCAATTAGCCAATGTTAAGTACATTAGTTTCAGATGTAGAGTCCAATACTTCGTGAGTTCCACTTAACACCCAGTCCCATCACAACGCGTGCCTCCTTAATGCCCGCCCCCAGTTACCCCATCCCCGACCCCCTCCCATCCAGCAACGCTCAGTTTGTTTCCCAGAGTTGAGAGTCCCTCTCTGATGATTTCACATTTGGTTTTCCCCTCCCTTCCCTATGATCCTCTGCCCTGTTTCTCATGCTCCACAAGTAAGTGAAACCATATGATAATTGACCTTCTCTGCTTGACTTATTTCACTCCGCATAATCTCCTCCAGTCCAGTCCATGTCGATGCAAATGGTGGGTATCCATCCCTTCTGATGGCTGAGGAATAGTCCATTGTGTATACAGACCACATCTTCTGTACCCATTCATCTGTTGAAGGGCATCTCAGCTCCTTCCACAGTTTGGCTGTTGTGGACATGGCTGCTGTGAACATTCGGGTGCACGTGTCCCTTCGAATCACTGCATCTGTATCTTTGGGGTAAATCCCTAGTAGCCCAACTGCTGGGTTGTAGGATAGCTCTTTTTTCAACATTGTATATATCTTAAATATATACCCAAAATTATCTTATTTTACATATATTGTACATATGTTACATAAAATATATAATGTATATAATTATAGTAATTACTATATAATACAATGTATATGTTATATATGTATATATTATATTTGATGTTATATTTGTATTTAAGTATAAATATATGTATTAAGTATGAGTAGAAAAACACCCCACTTCTCCTGGGCACCAGATGTGCAGGGGCTCCCCTACCCCCAGCAATTCTGACGCCAGCTGGGTGTCCTACAACTGGGTGTCAGCTCAACTGTCTGCCTGGAGATAGCATCGGATCCCACGGGTGGGGGCTCCCCCTGTGCATGGCTCCAGAGGCCATTCACAACTCCCGACTGTCAGCCGTCCTGAGTGGCTGTGTCTCAGAGGCTCTCAGTCTTCATCCTTGGGTCTGCTTTGTTAGAGGGGCTCACAGAATCCTCCCTAGGTCCCTGGTTTCTAATAAAGGACCTGACAGAGGACACGGATGCACGGCTGGCGGAGGAGGTGCACGGGGCAAGGTCTGGGAGGTCTGGGGTGCAGGAGCCTCTGTCCCCGCAGAGCTGTCCCCGCAGAGCTGCCCCCGCCCCTGCGCCCAGGCATGGCCAGTCACTAACTCCATTTCCAGCCCCTCCCCCTCGCTAGAGAAGGGGTGTGGGGGAGGGCTGCCAATCCCAAGCTTCTAACCACGGCTTGGTGTTTCTGGGGACCAGTCCCCCAGGGGCCCACCCCATCAGAACAAAAGACGCCGCTACTGCCCGAGAAATTCCAAGAGACTTGGGAGCTCCGTGCCAGGACCAGACTCGTACAGAACATCCCCATGCCCCGAGGACACGAACCACTCGGTCCACAGCACTGCACTCGTGGGGTCCACACACCACCTCATTCCCCACGACAATGCATAAGGCGAGGACTGCAATTCCCCCCACTTTACAAATGAGGAAACTGGTTCAGAGAGGTGAAGAAACTTGCCCAGTCACACAGCAAGGGCAGAGCCTGGATCTGAACCCCGGCAGTGTGGCTTCCGGGCCTCCGTTCCTCCTGGCGCCCGGCACCCTCACGTGCAGGCTGCGCGACCTCACTCCGGCCTCGACTTCCCCTCCTGCGCCCTGGAGACGTGGTGAGAAGACCAGCATTTGTGTCATGTCCCGGGCACATGCCCAGTGCTCCACAGACTAACTGCCCCGACAACGTGCTCCCGCCGCCCCCTCGTGAGGATCAGGATCGGTGCCAAACCTCCGCGTCCCCGTGGGGGGGATCCCATCCACCCGGCTAAAGGCCGCCTGGCGTCTCCACGTCTCTGTCGGGTGTCGCTGACCACCCAGCCTGAACCGGCCTCGTGCACAGCTGGCTCCCCTCCCCCCTGCCACCACCGCGCTCCCCTCCGTGGCCGGGCTCCGTGTCCCAGCACCTCTCGCCCACTCACCGCTGCCCGGAGGCGTGAGAACTGAGCTCCAGCGGAGGCTCACCCCTGCTCCGTGCTGCACCCGCAGCCTCCGCTTCAGGAACCCCGCCCAGTCTGCAGGAACTGCTGTACAATGAGGGCCGCCGGGGCCTGTCCGTCCCAGGCCTGTTTCCCCCATCCCAGCCCACCTTCAGGGACCAGGCGGCAAAGAGTGAAATGGGAGGTGCCGCTCCTCACCTCACCCCTCCGCTCCTGCCCTGCACTGGTTCCTGGAGAGCACCCGCCGGGTGGGGGAAGGCGCAGCAGGGAGAGGTGGTCGCCCTCCCCTCACCAGCAGGGGGAGGATGCCCCAGAGGGTCGACCCGGGACTACCGGCCATGGGACAGAAGGAAGCGTGGAGACAATGGCTGCTGGCACAAGCCGCCAAAGACCAGGCCTCCCGGCTACCAGAAGGGCCGGAGAGGTGACAGGCTTCCCTGTACCCCTTCCTGACCACACGGACACACAGTCGGACAGAACTGGCTCAGGCTCACGTGGCCGGGCTCCCCGTTCTCCCTGGCCACCTCCCACACTCGTCACGGCTCACCACAAAGGCCTCCACACGTGCTACTGTGGGTTTCAGTCACCCCGAATGTCGGGACTCCCATCTTTCCCAGCCACCCCCACGCAGGTGGCCTGGTGACACTTCATCCAGATGATAGGAAGGGATGTGTGAGGACAGGGCCATGCCAGCCACATCGGGACAAGCAGACATGAGGCCACCTCTCAGCTCCTAGTGGGGTGGGGGCTGGCCAACCTCCCGGCCAGGGCCCCAGCTGCCCCTGCCGCTGCCCAGACAATGATGACAGGACTGAGGGCTCTCCTGGTCACCACAGCAGCGACAGCATTTCCCAAGGAAGTGCCACGTGCAGCAAGACCTCACTTTGATGATTAAAGCCAGAGCAGCCACGCAATTCTAAGCCCCATTCACCCCCCCCCCCACCTGTGGCATGACACCACTGGGCTGCCTTCTGTGTCCTCCCTCTTCCCCCGGAATGTGATCTGGATGGAATGACCCCACGGCCACGGCAGGTACACAGCAGCTCGGGCCCTGGGCCACTGCCACTCTTTCAGGGAGGAAGGAGAGACCCAGACCCAGATCTAGACCCATCCACACAGGGTGCTTCACTGGTCATGGCAATCATTGGTGGCTGAGTCCACAGAATGAAGCTTTGGGCCTTTGTGTCAGTGCAGGAGGTCTTTCTCCACCAGGACGTGACTGAGAAAATGTGCTGGAAACCACCACGAAACCGTGAAGGAAGCCAGCCTGGCACGAGGCTGGCAGAGGACAGGAAAGCCAGAGAAGCAGAGCAAGGCTCCTGACGCCTGGAATAAGCCTACCCTGATACCCACCCGGCTGCCAGACAACCATCCAAAAAACCGTCCACGCTTGAGCAGCTGCTTTTCCTACTCACACACAAAGTGCTTATGCATATAAATGATCTCTTCAAATGAAACGTTTGCTCTTTGTGGACACTGACGTTGGGAACACTAGGACATTTGCAACAAGTAGCATCGAATGTTAAAACAGAAAGGACAGGGACGCCTGGGTGGCTCAGTTGGTTAAGCGGCTGCCTTCGGCTCAGGTCATGATCCCGGCGTCCTGGGATCGAGTCCCACATCGGGCTCCTTGCTTGGCAGGGAGCCTGCTTCTCCCTCTGCCCCTGCCTGCCACTCTGTCTGCCTGTGCTCGCTCCCGCTCCCGCTCTGACAAATAAATAAAATCTTAAAAAAAAAAAAAAAAAGAAACAGAAAGGACAGCATCAAAGGCCCCAAGAAAGGAGACTCTGGGGCTAGGAGGCGGGGAGGTGGACACCTCTGTGTAAACAAAGCATCAGATCAGCCTTAGGAAACTCCCTTGGAGCTGCCTTCGAATTTAACTGCAAAAATCACTATAAAAACGGACAATGTGTGCCCAGATACGCAAACTTTCTAAGCTAAGTCTTTAAACCTGAATATCTGGCCTGCTGGTGTCCGCCTGCCTTCCACATCTCCCACAGGCACTGAAACGATTTCAACGGGACCACTAGTGCCTGTATCTTTTGCATCTGGTGACTGTTTAAAATTACACCAGTCTCTCTTAATTCCAAGTTTTATTTAAAAAAAATTTAACAGACTGAGAAACTTCGGCATCCAAAGTGCTTACTATCATTCGCGGACTCTGAAAACCACCTTTTCTGCCCACTGACAACTTGCCAGCATCTCTAGCATGGTGGCTTAGGGACGGATGGAGGGAGGGCCCTCTGGCTTCCATCCCAGGAGGGACTTCATGGAGGATGACGATCTGACATCTAGACCAGATCTAGGGTCCAGAAATGTCCCCACGTTCACTTACCGAGCCCACCTCCCCTCTGCCCCTCCTGCTTTCCTACTGTCACCCCAGAGACACCAAATGCCTTGGCCCAGCTCGGCGCGGCTCTTACATGCCATTCCCGCAGCCTGGAGCCCCGATGCCGGGTTCCTGGAGCTCCTGGGAGTTTCCAGCCACAGCAGCGGCCCTGACCACGGCCCCCAGGGCATCAGGCCCGGAGGGACTCCCTTTCTGCTGTGGGCGTGCAGGTGCCCAGTTGGGAGGGAGCCTCCACGAGGCCGCAGTCGTAAGGACCAAGTGGGGCGGGACTCCTCTCAGCTGGGGTGCCGGCGGTGGGTGACCCTGTCGGACCTGTCGCGCTGCCGACAGGTCTGACGGATCCCACCCGCCCTGGAGAGGACTCGGAGGCCCGTGAAGGGAAGCCCCGGGACGAGGTGCCCCCCAGGCCGCCCCCTAGGTGTGGATCCTCAGATGGCGCGTGAGGTTGGTGTTGCGGCTGAAGGCCTTGCCGCACTCGCCGCACCGGTACGGCTTCTCGCCCGTGTGGATGCGCTGGTGCACGGTGAGCGAGGAGTTCTTGATGAAGGCCTTGCCGCACTGGCCGCACCGGTAGGGCTTCTCGCCGGTGTGGATGCGCTGGTGCTCGATGAGGTAGGCGCTCTGGCTGAAGGCCTTGCCGCACTCGCCGCACGCGAACGGCCGCTCGCCCGTGTGGCCCATCTGGTGCACGAGCAGCGACGAGCGGCCCGAGAAGTGCTTGCTGCAGACGGCGCAGGCGTAGGGCTTCTCGCCGGTGTGCACGCGCCGGTGCTGCGTGAGCGCCGAGTTCTTGCTGAAGGCCTTGCCGCACGCGCTGCACTCGAAGGGCTTCACGCCGATGTGGAAGCGCTGGTGCTGGATCAGGTAGGAGCTCTGGCTGAAGGCCTTGCCGCACTCGCCGCACGCGTACGGCCGCTCGCCCGTGTGGCGGCGCCGGTGCAGCGTGAGGGACGAGCTCTTGTTGAAGGCCTTGCCGCACTCCTTGCACGCGTAGGGCCGCTCGCCTGTGTGCGTGCGCCGGTGCTCGGTCAGGTGCATGTTCTGGCTGAAGGCGCGGCCGCACGCGTCGCACACGTAGGGCTTCTCGCCGGTGTGCGTGCGCTGGTGCACGAGGAGGTGCATGTTCTGGCTGAAGGCCTTGCCGCAGTCGCCGCACGCGTACGGCTTCTCCCCAGTGTGCACGCGCTCGTGCTGCGCCAGCGAGGACGTCTTGCGGAAGGCCTTCCCGCACGCGTCGCACACGTAGGGCTTCTCGCCCGTGTGCGTGCGCTGGTGCACGACGAGGTTCATGCGCTGGCTGAAGGCCTTGCCACAGTCGCTGCACGCGAACGGCTTCTCCCCGGTGTGCACGCGCTGGTGGATGGTGAGGGACGAGCGCTCGATGAAGTGCTTGCCACACGCGTCACACTCGAAGGGCTTCTCCCCCGTGTGGATGCGCTGGTGCTTCATCAGCGACGAGCTCCGGCTGAAGGCCTTGCCGCACGCGCTGCAGCCAAACGACTTCCTGTCCACGGCCGGCCGGGTCGGCGGGCTGACGGCCGGGCCCCTGGAGAAGATGTTCCCGGGCGCGGCCAGTGCCTGGGGCCCCTCTTCCCTCTCCGACCGTGGCGGGACCGGCTCGGAGCTCTGCGGGGTGAAGACCTGAAACTCCCCGCCCGTGGGGGGCAGCCCCGGGGAAACGTGCGGCCGCCGCAGACGGGTCCTCGTGCTTCCCGGCTGCCTCTCCGCCCGCTCGGCCCGAGTCCACGCTCCTTCAGAGGCCAGACCGCGAGCACCATGTCTCGGGGCTCCCTCCGCGCCCACCCCAGCGGGCGGTCTGTCTTCCGCGCTGTCCTCCTGCGGACCCGACTCCTTCATTTCAGGCCTAGCCTCCAAGTCTGGGGGAGGGGAAAGAGAAGACGAAACGCACGGGGTTAACAATGCTGGGACTGCGGGACCTCCAATGCCCCACGGATGAGTCCGCGAGGTCAGAGACAGCAGGGCACAGATGCAGACGCAAAGGACACCCTGCCGATCGGAGGGGAGGCAATGAGCTGGTGACAACGGTGGTTTAAAGAAGCAGAAGCGACATGACGAGAGCAGAGAGAACAGGAAGGGTCCCTTCGGGAGAGCGATGACAAGGACGGCCGGCAGCCGGGCGCTCCGAGAGAGACGTCTGAGGAGAAGCAACAGGAGGCAGGCCGGCTTGGATGCAGCAGACCACGGGCTCCTGCAGACCCAAGCCGAGGCACTGCACTGGGCTCCCTACTTCC
>ML108827.1:44416-62096 GCA_003697995.1 Taxidea taxus jeffersonii | reverse complement strand
GTGAATATCCCCCAGGGGGCTTTCCATTATGCAAGGGATGAAAATCCAAATTTGTCCTGATGGGCTCATCCTTCGGCTTGCAACATTGGGCGCCCCTGCCTTTCTGCTTCTGGTTGCTGTGGCCAGTGGGAGGCAGCCTCAGGAACTCTGGAATGTGGAGGTGAATGAAAGGATGGTTCCCCCCAGCTAACTCCCTGCTGGCTCAGTCCCCTCCCCTTCAGCTGCTCCCTCCCCTTGCCCACCTCCCTTCACCAGCCCTGGGGTACTGCACTGATCCTTGTTGCTTTTCCTAAACCCTGTCCACATCAAACCCTCTCCAAACAACCCAATTTTAGTGTGCCTTTGGCTTCCTGCTCTGTATGGCCTATAATGCCCTAAATGAGCTGACTTCTGCCTCCTACTCCTGCTTCATTATTATTTTATTTTATTTTTTCACTGTTCCAAGATTTGTTGTTTATGCACTACACCCAGCTTCATATTACTGAACTCACTCTCACCTCCTCTCAAGCCGCTTGAGCTTTCTCTCTGGTTCTTAAATATGCCAAGCCTGTCCCTATCTCTGGACCTTTGTCTTTGCCTAAACTGTTCCCTCCACACACACATACACATCGCCTTTAATTAAAATGGCTGGCTCCTCCCCATTTTTCAGCTGGCAAACATTCCCTCCTCAGCCCTTGCCACACCCAATCTCTAGAACACCACACCGCCTGGGATTTTAAGCACCAGAACTATCTAAACTGTCCTAAATAAATAAATAAATAAATAAATAAATAAATAAAATGTTCTTGCTTATTTCTTTGCTTATTTAGTTTTCTGTCTGTCTCTTCTTGCTCTCCAGGACAGCAAGGATCTTCTTGTCTCTTGTTCACCCCTTTAAATTATGAACCCAGAACTCCTGATACACAGAAATGATGCTGCAAAATCCTCTTCTGTTGAATTAATAAACAGCATCTTATATGTTCAATCTACCATGGGAGAAGGGGAAATTTAACTACAGAGGGGCCAAGTTGAAGAAAATCATTAAACATACCCTGGAAAGTTTCCAGTAGTCTTCCAAGAGTAGCAGATTATTAAATTATCAATGATTTTTTTTCAGTCAATAAGTACTTGAATCAATAAATGCCAGTCACTGGGAAAACAATAGTAAGCAAGATAGATCTGACCCTTTATGGGGCTTAAAGACATTTGGTAAGAGAGATAACTGGACAAGGAATCAGGGATATAACAATTTCCCTCATGAACTTTAGGGTAATTTGCGGCACACAGAGAGGGTCATGGAGACTCAAAATGCAGAGACTCTTAGACTGAACCGACCCAGAAGACCAGACACTGTTAGTGAGCAGAGTAAGAGAGGAAACTAGGTTTTGCAAGCAGTCCATCACCATATATAGTGAGACAAGTTATCAAGAATGTCCCTACTGGGGCACCTGGGTGGCTTAGTGGGTTAAAGCCTCCACCTTCGGCTCAGGTCATGATCCCAGGGTACTGGGATCGAGCCCCACATCAGGCTCTCTGCTTGACAGGGAGCATGCTTCCCCTTCTCTCTCTGCTTGCTTCTCTGCCTACTTGTGATCTCTCTGTCAAATAAATAAAATCTTAAAAAAAAAAAAAAAAAAGAATGTCCCTGCCTGCTCACGTACCAACCAGTCCTTACCTGGGAGATTCAACTGGTGACGAGCCTCCTTTGTACATTGTCAAACTCTGGTTAATATGTGTGACCTCCAACTCTCTTGTCCGTGTTTTAGAATGGGAGTCATGTTTTCTCTCTCTCCTGACACATAATGATAATACCCAGCAGAAGAAAGGAGGCAAAATCACCTCCCTCATCCACCTCCACCCAAAATAATGTTTGAGAACAACCAAAGGTCCATTAAACAGAGACAGTAAGACACAAGGCTTTATATCTTATCTAGAAACAATGAGTTGAGTCTGATTATATAATTCTTTTAAAAAATTAATAGAAATATTATAATACTATATTGCAATAGTCAGTACTTACAAGTAAGAAATCCAGGATCTAATTTTTCTTTGCAAGATTTTATGTAATCTCTACACCCATTATGGGGTTTGAACTCACAACCCAAGATTAAGAGGTTCAGGCTCCACCAACCAAGCCAACTAGGCATCCCTCCAGAATCTACTTTTTAAGTCCAAAAGAAAGTATTCTTAGCTCTTTTTCTTTGAGTAAGAAATCTGCATGCAGTTCCAGTCAGGGCAGAGAGAGACAGGATGACCAAGTTGGTCAAAGCTTGGCGGGTCTTCAAATACCAAGGCTAGAACTTGTGGGTCAGACCCCCTCGGCCACTAAGGCTTATCTGTGACATCACAAGACCACAGTAAGGTGAAAACCACCCAGGTATCCACGCTGGCTTTCCAGCAACAGACCTGAAATCAGAATTGTCGCTCACATGGCCTCCAGCTTAAGCCTTTCTGCCATTTATATGTGAAACCACTGAAAACCTGTCAGGTTAAATGGCTTGCCAAGGTTACACGGCGTATGAGAGTATGAGGGGAAACAGAGTCACCAGGTTAAGCCCATGACTCTTCTAAAAGAATAGCTCAGTTATTTGGTCCTTGTACAGCTCCCTGGAGTTGGAAAAACCATGTCTCCTGAGGTAGATTGGCTTAACAGGGCTTCTTCAGGCATGGCTGTCACCTTGTCTGAATGGCATGAGGTGATTCTCAGAAAAGGAAAACAAATGAGGAGTTTCTGGCTCAGTGCTGAGGAAAGCTGAAACCCATTCAACCCTCTGCTTTTCAGCATTGCTAGTGTATCCTTTTAACGGCGATTGCTTCAACCACCATTGTTGAACTGCACTGAGTCAGGATCAATCCATAGCATAGCTCGGAGCCTACAAATGCATGTTTCGGTGCGTTTCAGAAATGACTCACTAAATCAATCTGTTTTTTCCCCTCTACAAAGTGCAGAGGAGTCAGTCTTTCCCTGAGATGCACCCATAATTTGAACCAAAAAATAGATCCCTCCCCTCTTTTATACAGACCACCTCCCCCATTTCACCCCATATCATCCCTTTATCTCATCAAAAGTCCCCATAACAACAGCAGAAAGCGAAATTTCATCTTCCACCCAGGCTGCTGCTCTGACAAGGACCCCTTCCCACCACCAACCCTCACTTCAATCCTTGCTGTTGTATCAAAAAGGACACTTGAGGCAAGGACTGGAGGAAGGTGGGGTTAAGGTGGAAGGCAGGATGGATGTAATGTTTGCTGACTGTAGCCCTGAGCACGTTAATGGGATCAGAGGCAAAGCACTCTCGGCCTCTAGCCTGTGTTCCTGCAAGGGAGGGAGAAGGGGGCCGGCTGTGGGGGAGGAAGTTGACTGGGAGCTGGGTCAGAATGATCCACGCCATGCTCATGGTGCTCTGGTCCATTTTACAGGGAGTTACCCAAGGAGGCCGTGAGGCTAAAGCAGCACCCATGATGTGCACAGAACTTTCCCCTACACTCGGTTGGGCCAAGTACATGTTAGAAGATCATCTGGAATTCAATCTAAGGCAACACAGGGACTCTGCCTCGGCATAGCAGGAGTCAGACAGCAACAGCTGTACGTAGGGAACGGAACAAGCCATCCACCGCAGGGGACAAGCAGAAAACAATGGGTTCTTGCTCACCATTCAAACCCCATCTGCACGTTCATTCTTCCTGACCTCTTAGAGGAGATCTCTAGAAGTTCCCTCTGTTTTTTCAGTTTGATTGAGGTACAAAAAGAGTTTCTTTGGGGAAATAAATGCCCCTCAAACAGTAAAATCAACACTCCAAACTCCGACCTAATTTCAAGTTCCTTTCCATCTCCACTGCGTTACTGTGTTCAGCCTAGAAACAAACAGAAGGTGAGGGAGGCCCACTGGACTGGCTCTCACATTCCCAGCTTAATGCCCCCAGGCCTCGCTGCTGGGCCCAAAGCCCAGACGCGGGCCGAAGGGAGGAAGCACGAGGGGAAGGACATAGTCTGAACATGGCCGTTTTCTCTGGGATCCAACATTTGGCAACATTAACCTAGCTCTTTGTCTCATGAAGCCATTGGAGGGTAACATGGAGAGCCCCCTTCTGGTGACCTCTAACCGAGGCCCTGGATGTGGGTGATGCTACCTCCATTGGCAGGTCCATTCTGACCATCTCAGCTCCTGGGCCCCCAGCGGACACCACCCCCCGCCCCCGCCCCTGTGCAGACTCTCCTGTGTTGTCACATCGAGTGAGCTCCCCACTGCCCCACCATTACAGACCCTTGTGCTCCCCAGGAAAACTCAAGCCTTCCTTCCTGCTACTGAAGGGAGTGGGATGGCTCCCGGCAGAGCCTTCTGAGTGTGTCATGCTGCCACAGAAGAACTAGAAATCTGCAGGTGGACTTCTTGAAGACCCTCTCAGGCTGAGAAGAGGGCGACACGGGAGGAGGGAAGAGAAGGCCGCTGCTCTCCCACTGTCTTTTGCTAAGTCATTCCACCTTCCAGCCCGTGTCCTAGGTCCCCTCTAGGTAAGGTTCTGACACCTGCTTTCTGCCGCTTCTTCTGCTGGTGCTGCATGGGGGACCCAGACACTCACTTGGAAATGTGGGCTTTTTCTCTGCCTTTAGGACCTCGGCAAAAACCAGAGAGAAGAATCCCATTATGACAGCTGATGACACCATTGCAGTACTGCCCTGTTGGCAAATGGATCCTGTATTTGAGTCCACGTGGAGTGAAAAATAGAAATACAATGTACATAACCAACCCTTTCCACTTTCCTATGAAAGTTCCTGCCTTTCTAAAAGTTCCAGGCCATGTTTCAGACCTCATGACCACAGATATCACAGGGTAGTATCAAGGGCCTAATGGAACCCAATGGGATTCCCCCCCCCCCCCATTTTCTCAGCTTTAATTACTAAGGACCATAGCTGAGAGCAAAGACATGAAACAACTATGCCATGGGACAGAGAACTTCCATTAACTGGGGTGAGTTCTGAGTCACCCTGCCCTGCCTTCTACTTCTATTTTCCTGTCTCTGGCCATCTGTCTGTCCGTCTGTCTGTCTGTCTCTCTCTCTCTCACATACACACACACACAGGCACACAGAGACTGCTCAAGCAAATTATCACAAACTTGGTAGCTTCAAACAACACACATGTATTCTGTTATAGTTCTGGAGGTCAGGAGCCCATTATCAATTTCACAGGGCCAAAATCTGAGTGTCAGCAAGATCACACTCCTTCCAGGCGTCCCAGGGGAGAATATGCACCCAGCCTTTTCTAGCTCCTTTTTTACCTGCATTTCTTGATGCAGTTAGGACCCCTTCTTCTAACTTCAAGACCAGAAGCATATCATTCTGCTTCAAGTCATCGCATTAACCTCTTCCCTTCCAGTTAAATTTTCCTCTGCTGCCCCTCAGGTAAGTACCTGTGATTCCATTTAGGTCCCACATGGATAATCCAGGCTATCTCCCCATCTCAGGATCCTTGACTTAATGACATCTTCAAAGTCCCTTTTGCCATAGAAGGGCCACAGGGCTGCAAGGACATTATATCGAGATTCGGACCTGGATATTGATGGAGGACATTATCCAGCCTTCCACAGGGAACAGTAGCGTTCAGGGAAAGAAAATATCCTTTGCCTGGCACCTGTCTCAAAGCTAAGTAAGAGAGACCTCCATTGCATTGGGCATGTAGAAGAGCCTATCAACTGTGTCACCCCCCCAACCAAGCCCAAACTGTGTCCTTTCACTCATTCAACTGTAAATGTTAAAAAGCTACACACTCCCTCTTGTAGCTTCCTCTACAGCTAGAGACGCTGTGGGGCAGAATTCTCGCTGATGAGACCTAACTGGAAATCTCAAATCCCAGCCTCCCTTCATCCTTCTCACACTGAAAATAGAAGGGGAGAGCAGAAACTATAGCAGTCACCTTCAAGGGAAAGCTCAGGACACTGACAGGGGTGTTGAGATATATACAGGTGACTAAAGTAGTTCCAATCACCAGGAACACCAGCGGGTGAGATCACAGCTGTGGGGTCAGGAAGATGGGGACAGATCCCAGCCCCACTTCTCGATGGCTGAGTGACCTTCACTAAATCACTCCCTGTGCCTCATCCTTCCCTCCTGTCATCACAAAGAGGCAATGAGATAGCGAAACACATGCCTATCCAGCATAAGCTGTTGACATATATTAGCTATGGTATTTTCTCTAGCCCAACCTGATTAAAAGGTTGCACCAAATCCTTATTAAGGGAATTCACAATAAATATAATGTAACTAATTCTACCAAGCTCACAGTGCAGAAACTACAAGTCCTACGATGTATCCACAGACAAAAGGAACCAGAGTAAAGGGAATCATACCAGTCCTGCCACCAGCTGCTGAAATGGGGGGAAACGAGAATTTCAACTTCCAGCACAGCAACCATGCTGTCTTGCTGCCCACCCACTGTCATACACTGAGCACAGCACCCAGACCTCCACATGCCATCCAGACTACAGTCAGGGTCCCTCATTTTGCCCCAACCAGAAATTGCATTCTCCCAGGAATGGGATGATAGAGTTCCCAAGAGGCAAGATCAGAGCTTAACTTTATTTTTTTGATTTTTAAAATTTATTTATTTGAGACAGAGACAGAGAGCAAGAGCAAGAGCAGAGGGGAACAGAAGAGGAAGAGGGAGAAGCAGGCATCCCCCTGAGCAAAGAGCCCGGTGTAGAGCTTGATCCCAGGACCCTAAGATCACCACTTGAGCCAAAGGTAGACGCTTAACTGACTGAGCTACTAAGGTGCCCCTAACTTCCTTTAGAAACACAGACAAGATGACAATTTCTTTTTTTTTTTTAATTTTATTTATTTATTTATTTGACAGAGAGACAAGCGAGAGAGGGAACACAAGCAGGGGGAGTGGGAGAGGGAGAAGCAGGCTTCCTGCAGAGCAGGGAGCCTAATGCAGGGCTCAATCCCAGGACCCTGGGATCATGACCTGAGCGGAAGGCAGACACTTAACACCTGAGCCACCCAGGTGCCCCAAGATGACAATTTCTTTAAATACAGGCAAGATGACTGCCTTAATTATTAAGGGTCCTTAGAAGGAGTGTTTCATTTCAACACTCAATTTATGGGTGGCTGAAACAAGGGCACAAGGATTCAGGGACATGATTTTCAGGACAGAATGGGCTTCCAAGGTGGTTAAGTGAAATCTAATTTGGGCCATTATTAGGACATCTCATGACTACCCCCTTTTGGTAAGACTCACCTGTGGCTCTCAAAGAGTGTTTTCTCCCCTGACACCCTGGACTGAGTCATGCCGATGAAGACTACAAGCATTACAGTTAGTGGGTTGGAGAGAAAAATACCAGCCCTGGGACTCACTGCAGTGGGTGGAGGGCATGAACTATGGACAGCGGAGGGGACAAGGCGGGCAGAAAGGGAGGTGTGAGCAGGGGCTAGAGTGGAGAAGAGCATGACAAGTGAACCACCTGGAAAAGGGGATGATCTGAGTGGAAGAAGCAGGGAGTCTGATGTCAGCACAAAGAAGCTTGGAAAGATTGGGTGGGGGGATGGGACACAGGAAATCAAGAACTCAATTATAAAAATCTCCCCCTGCCCAGAGAATGAAGAAGGCAGTCTAACAGTTGAAGCATTTCTCACGTGGCCATTGGGACTGCTGATATTTTTTGTGTGAGTCTAAAATAATGGCCAGGATGGGTGTGATTTCCCGAGGGTACCAGGAAGGTTCCCAGGACTCCAAACCAATATGCAGATTTCCTGGGAAGAGCAGAGTGCTGTCTCTCTGCAGCTCAGAAAAATGTTTTTACATTTTACATCGCTACCATCCTCTAGAACAATGTGACCCAAACACTTTCCGTTGTTAGTACTGCAAAACATTCCTTGTTGCTGTTGTTCAAGAAAGCCCGCTCAGCAGAAGCTCAGCTTATTTCCCTCCTGTCACTGGGAAGGGCAAGAGCATTTCAGGTAGGAAAGTAAAGATGCTGCTAACAGGAAAGGCCCGTGGAGGAGGAGGGTGCACCAGGGCCTTACCTGATTTATGCTCACTAATAGCTTCTAGGAGACAGAGACAATGGTGAGCACGAATTGCATTGCATGGAATGTTTTGCTTCAAAGGACGCTTTGCCTCATTTTCTTGCTGCCCGTACATGCTGCAAATGAGAAAGGGCCCAGATGACAGCTTTCCTTCTGATTTATAGGAAAGGTCATCTAATCCCAAGTCAGCATTTTGCTAAATATGAAGCTGTCCCATCCTCATCACCCCTCTCCCCGTTTCCTTTAGGTTTTCTGTGTATCTGGAGCCGGGCATCTTTACCTATCACAAAAGCAATGGAAATGTCCTAGTGACTACTGCTCAAGGTGATCCAAAATTTAGAGGACAGTAGCTCAGGTCATACATCTATAACTTTCATAATTACTTTGAGTATGAATATGATGATACTATATATATGTCATGCATGTGGCTAGAATATTCATGGACTCACACAGTAAATACTATTTGGATCAATGAGATTTTCATCTAATATTTATGGCATTGCCAAAAAATGAGACCAGATTCTGTAAAATACAATGATATTAGGAAAATAGAACCCATTTTTCCTTACTTAACTGCTGAATTTTAAAGTATTTTCAAATAATATTGGTTTAAAAACTGCATATAATTATTATACATAATTACAATGCTTTTTAAAGTATACCCCTTTATCTGTAAATAGTGACCTATTTCTACTTCCAATGGCATCATTTTCAATTACCAGAGACCCCCAAGGATAGAAAATAACAGAGTCTCAAAACAACAACCTTCCTTAGAGGCAGAACAAAAAAACAAAAAACAAAAAAAACACACTGCCACCAGAGATACCAGAAAATAAATTAACAGCAACATATATTAACATCTCCTCAATAAAGATGCATCATCAGAAAGCCAGAACATAAATAAAAGCAGAGGAAAAACCCTTTCACTTGCCCACAAAAAATTTCGCTGATGTGTGTCCAGAACCTCACAGTCTATAACACTTTCTATATTAAAATAGTATATCTCACCTGCCAAAAGACCAAAGTGAAAGTAGAAGGTCACTGGCGATCTTTGCTATTGTGTGATGGTTTGCCCAACAGCAAAGTTACCAAGGAGTGTGTCCTGTGATTGGGACATGGCAGAACAGGTCTGGCACAGCGGTCCAGCATGCACACTGTCAAAGTCACAAGTAAGAACACCAGACCTGTCCATGGAGCTTGGAATGGTCAGGTCAAACCAAGCTTGCCACAAAACCTAAGGAAAACCCCACACTGTCTACAGTTCAACTCAGGGCTATTACTATTCTTCTTTAAGTCCTAAGGGCTTTTCTTTTTTTTTTTTTTAAGATTTTATTTACCCATTTGACAGGGAGAGAGAGAGATCACAAGTAGGCAGAGAGGCAGGCAGAGATGGGGGGGTAAGCAGGCTCCCTGCTGAGCAGAGAGCCTGATACGGGACTCGATCCCAGGACCCTGAGATCATGACCTGAACTGAAGGCAAAGGCTTAACCCACAGAGCCACCCAAGCGCCCCGAGGGCTTATTTTCAATTCAAAGGGCTATTCTTAAAATTAAATTGAGCCCTTTGGAAAGCCAAATTTCATGAGACAATGTATTCCGAGACAATTCTTCACCCTGTACAAATGTGTTCCTTCTCTTGCTTTCCCTCGATCCAATTCCATCAAACCAATTCAGTTGTACGATTCTGTTAAGACCATTATTCGTCTTACATTTGACATATCCACTTGGCTTGTATATTGGCTAACCTGGGGGGGGCGGGGGAGAAGAAACCTTCCCCAAAGGTATTCTGGCCTTTCATGATAGATCATTTCAGATTTCCCTTTGATATCTGCTCTGGTATTTTGTTGATTTGGACCTCAGAATGTCTTCTGATTTCTGGGGTTATTTTATTCTTCGTAATAATGCCATTGCCTTGTATCAAAACAAATAAATCTCCACAGATATCTAAAAATAAGTTCAGTTTTAGCATTCACCCTGCTATGCTAATTCCCTAGCACCTGAGAATTTTGGTTCTACTCCAAGAAATGGTCGCCTATCATGTCTAACTTGCATTTCAGATATTTCCATGATAAAATACAGGAGCTTATTCCTTCAGCCACACAGAATCATTGTTTTTACTTCAGGTGCCTAGCTGCCACAGTAGGCATCCCAGTCTGTGCCATAGACCAAGGCGTGCTCTGGTACCGCTCTTTCTTAAAAAGAGGATCCTGAAAGTGGGGGTGATATTTTGCTGAAATACATCTCTGCCACATTTCCCATCGTGAAAGACACTGCTCTTCAAAAGAGGTTATGGGCACCCCAAAGGAGGCCCTGAAGAGGGTGGGGCTGGTTATGGATCCTCAACTTCTCTGTGCACATGTTTTTAACACTGGTTTTCTCAAGACAAGGTGTTGAGTCATATCACTTCTTCCCCTCTCATAATACCTGACCAGTCTTACCTCAGTCCATTTTCCCAAGGGGCCAAACAGGGTAGCTGAACAGAGAGACAAGATGAATGCTCTTTGAAGCCAAAGTCATCTTAACCAACTCCCAATAAATGCATTGTCAATAATAATTTTACTTTTGTGTATATTGTCATAATTTTGTATAGCTTGTCATGATCTGTAATAAATGCATGCTTCCTGATTCACTGTGTAGGAATAATTATAATGATGAGTGGTTTTAGAAGAAAAATATTCATACTTTAAAGGCTTAGGTGGTAAGAACTTTTTAAAATTTAAATGTACATAGTTATTTGAGGGCTAGAAAAGTAGGGTGAGGTAAAAGACTTTCAAACATAATATATTACATCAGAACACATTTCTGTGAAGGAAGACCAATAGAAAGTCAATGGCTAACACAGAAAGAAATGATGCAAGATTTCCTACTCTTACAGAAAAGATTCTTTATGAATTTTTTTAAAAAGGATTGTAGTGGGAATCAAATTACTACAGAATTCATATGTGTTGGATACATTTAAAAGAGTCATCTAAAAGTTTAAGGTGTCAGTATTTACAAAATAATGGAAATTACATCCTTTGGAACATTTAAATATATAATGAAAAATTTTAAGTGACAACATAAAAGTGCAAAAGGCAGGACTTAATCTGAAAAGTATTATCACATAGTATCTAGGTATATGAGCGAGAGAAAGAGGAAAGGCTTGCAAGCATCCATCTCTGACACCCACCTATGAGTTGATATACTGTGGCCTTTTAGTCTGGAAAGATTAAATAATTTTGCATTGGCATCTCTGTTATGTCAAATGAGCCAATACAAATAATTTGACACGGCCACCTTTAGTCAATTTCCACCAACTACAGCCAATGCAATGTAACACAATTCCCTGTTGGCTTAGACCCCTGTAGTTGTGGCCAACACCAAGGAGGGATACCATACTAAAAGAATAGTGAGCAGGACAAGGTACAGGTAAAGCCAAAGGAAACACCAAGCTTAACAAAGGAGACATGTGGCTATAAACTTCGGGATGAAGGGCCATTTAAAGACGTCAAGATAGAATATTTGCTGCAGAGCATGGCTGAATGCAGTAGTCTTGCTTATTTCTAAACAGCTTAGCTTAGCTCTCAGACCCTCATGGTAGAGACATGAATATGTCAAGTAAGCCGAGCCCATCCCAGAGGTCTGCCCCCGCGCCAATTCTCCGTGCCACCTCAGACTCCTTTGGATGAACACATGATTCTCATCTTCTCTCACCTCTCCTTCTTCTTTTCTCCCTGAGGGCGATCTATGATCTGTGGAAGATCTGCAGACATCATGAGGAAAGGGGCAACATGTCCATGAAAATTTTCTGTCTGTGCTGGCCTCCGCTAAGATGTAATCTGCCTCATGTGGGTCCCAATATTCCATACTGGCATCCAGTACGAAGTCTTCTATCCTGCATATCCTGCATGGCCAGGACTCTCTGAGTCCTTCTCAGCCTAAGACAGCATCAGGCAAATGTATGTCATATATCACCAGGGAAATTCCATATTCCATACATGGCTGAGATTCATCAAGACTCGCATGTGAAATGGGGATTATATCATTCTTTTAATTTCAATAAATCAATGCCTTAACATGTACAAAATGTCTACTAGCTGTTCCCAAATAAACTGGGATCACCCAAAAACATCTGCAAATTTTAAATAACACCAAACCGTATATTCTAACATCACAGTGAACATGAACTCCATGGGGACACCCCTTTCAAAGCTCCGTATCCAATCCTAAGATCGCCTCCCCTACCTTTCCCATTCCTTCCCATCAAAATCACAATCCACGCGCCTGGCCCCCAGTTCCACTCCCTTACGCTGCATCATGAAGGCCCTCGATGCTTCCCCTAAATGTCCCTGAGTAGCATACTGTGTTCTTCCCATGGGTCTGTGGTCTAACAAAACCGTATAACTTTGGGTTTTTCTCTCCTCATCTGCATCTGGTCTCACCCAAGGTAAAATGTTTAAAACAAAGACGGCGTTAGTTTTTCCAGGGCCCTGTGGCTGTGAGGTGCATCACCTAAAGAAAACATTCTATTAGAAAACAGAAACTGGGGAGGGGAGGATGGATGCTAAGCTGCCAAAAAGCATCCAGTCCAAGGAGAAGGAACTTAAGCAGAGACCAATTTCACATTCCTTACAATGCTGTTAAGCAGACAAAACAAAAGCCTGTGGGCTAAAATTAAATAGGGAAAAGAAACAGGTAAATTAAGCAAATTGGTCGTTCACTGAATTGTCTTTCAGCAAATTAACCTAGAACGGACATAATTGGCAATAAAGAAGGATGGAATTTAACGAAGATTTAGTAATTGTCCCTGAGGGATGACCTAGCAACTGCAAATGTTGGATGTCATTGCAAACAAGCCTTTTAAAGATCACTTTTAAAGCAATGCAGTGAGTGGCTAGAGTGTGGCAATCAGAAATACATAGCCATGGGACAAATGGGGGGAAAAAACTGTCCTAATGTTACACAAACGGGTTCTAGTGGCTCGGGATAAATTTCCAGTGACAGCATCATGCATGATTCAGAAAGTGTTGTAGTATCTCAAACAACTTAGACAGAAGTGAAGGTGACAGGCCTCACAAAACTGCACCAGAGAATTTAAAAAGTGGCTTTGGCAATGATGAAGACACGATGTCAAAGAGGAATATGAAGACCACGGACACAGTGAAAGGGGGAAAAAGCATGTCTCTCCATTCACACTGTTTCACATAATACGATTGGGAACATGCAGTATATGCCAACATTAAGTACAATAACCAGGCTCCTGACTGTTTCAACTCTGTCTCTTCAGGTTTGTTTATTCTTGTTTGGGGGGAAAAAATAGATCTTCTCATTGAGAAAACAGAAGATTGGGTTCTCTTTACAGATGAAGTCTGCAGCACGTGGTGAGTGGGAAGGGACCACCCTCGTAGAAGCCGGAATGACAGAGCATAGGACGTGACCTGGAGAGCCAGCTCTGGCACAGCGGCCGCTCACACTGCTGGCAAGATGAAGGTGAGTGAAGGGAGAGGAAAGGATGCTCCAGGTAATGTCTGAAGCAGGTAGAGTCCTCCTCCAGAAGGAAGAGTCAGGGCACTGGGGAACTGGAAGGGAGTGGCTGTTGCAGACAGAAGGAAGAACAAGGTGAGACTGGAGTGTCGGTGAAAGGACAGACAGCCCAGAGCCAGGGAGGGATCCTAATCTTTCTGCTCTCCTCTAAGAATGAAACAAAGACAATAAAGAAGTGACTAACTGTTTCAGGACAGGGAACTGTAAGAGAGGGTGGCATCTTAGCAGACAAGAGCCAGAGCCCAAGCCACTCAAGGAAATGCACTGACAAAAGGGAGGGAATCTGAAAGATGCCTCCTAGTTTCCCTATCACCAGGATGCTGGTACACTTCACAGAAAAGGCAACAGTGGAAGAGAACCAGCACTGGGTAGAAAAACACAGAGCATAAAGGAGTGGGGTGAGGCTTCCTTCCCTGGGATCCTGAATCCAGGGAGGGGTCCTAGAAAGATTAAAACCATGACTGCTCATCAGAAAGGACCTCCTCCTACTGGACTCCAAAAGTCTGCCTTTTTTTCAAAAGAGAACCTGGCTCTGATAGAGAAACCTGGTGCACAAAAAGAAAGCGTTCGTGTTTGTTACCTGTTCTGATGGCCTCACCATCAGTGTGGGTCAGTATTTCTCCTCCAGTAAGAATACTATTTGATGGAGCCTTGGGGACAGATGGATAATGTCTCTGTCTACATCACTGGAACCACTTGGTGGTAAGCCAACACTAACACCAGGGACCAGCACCCACTCCAAACTCCACGCTATATCATAGAGATGCTGAGCAGACAACTCCCACTACAGAGGAACACAAGGATGGGGCTAAATGCCTTTTCTTGTGGAAGGACGAAGGGAGAGAGGGCCTCTCCGCCACATTCAGCAACCAGGGAGTTAAGTGTTCTGGGCCATCTTCCCTACCGTGCAGGTAGTGATAGAGTCAAGGAGGTCACCATGGATACATCTGGCTGCATCTGTCTGAATTATTTGTATTGAACAGATTGCTACAGGCTGTTTTTTTTTTCTTCTGGTCTCATTACGTGTGTGTAATGCCAATTAAATAACAGGAATGAAAATTAAAAAGGAAAATATCTGCCCCTGCTGGGTTTAATCTCATTAGAGCAAAGTCAAATGATTAGTCCAAAAAAGGGATCCAACAGGCAGCAAAGACCACATTAAAGTCACAAGTGTCTTCTGCATCACGAGAAAAATAAACCAGAATTGCTCACTCTGTGGAAGATGCCAGAGCCATCCCTATAATAAGATTATGTTAGGGCTTTGGCAGCATTGTGTCCCCACCTAAGCGAACAGCAGGGAGACTGCCAGGACACGTCCCCAGCTTTGAATCTTTAACATAAAATTGCCACAATGGGCATTTTAAGGACAGGTGTCATGTCTCCCTGGGTTGATTGTGAACCCCAAAAGATGCTTACTTTACAGTGCTCATAGCTTATATAATCTTTATGCATCCAACTTTTTTTCCTAATTAACCAAACCAGCCATCTATAAATTTGCCAGCAGCACTGGGTAGCTCTCCGGGAAAAAAAAAAAATGCAAAATGCAAGGGTCTGTCCAATTTAAGCCTCAGAGTGCATTTAAAATGAAGGGCTGGAGCAGTTGGGAAGTACACCAGCAAGCTGCTGGTTCTCAGCTAAGCCTCAGGTCGAATACCAAATTTTCCCTTCCTTTAGAAAGTTTGAGAAATGTCAGCTACAGCTGTTTTGAATCAAGATGATTCGAGCAGAAGAGCTGGAATAGAAGACTATGCAAAAAATGGCCAAGCCCGGAGTGTTTTCTCCAGTGACATGCTGACATGAAGCTTTACTTTCAAAGTGCTCATATATTTTACCCCATTTCCCTTTCACCCTGAGAAGCTGAGAAAACAGGAATTATGCCAGGTGGAGAAAGGAGGCACAGATACAGACCCCAGACATATGGATCACCTTTCCTGTATGGCCCCACCAAACCTGCCAGCCCAAGGAGGCCAGCAAACACGCACAGCACATGCCAACAACTTTCTGGAAAAAAATTTCACCTGGGATGAGACACGAGCACCCTGCCATTGCAGGGTGCTGAAAATGAATTACTTTCCTACCCAGGACAGAGAAAACTGGACGTTTTCCCAGTCCCTGACCAGTGAAAAGTAATCTTCCTAATCCAAGAACCTTTAACAGGGGTCCAGAGTTAGGCCTCTGGGGTTCTCTGAATCCCCATGATTATTATGCAAACGTGTGGAGTGTGTGTGCATGCATGCATGCAAACACATGAAAAATCATAAGGATAACTTTCATCAGATTCTCTACCTCTGCAACCTGTGAAAGGCTAAGAATCCTTATCTCTATAGATGAAGGGAAGCCCAAAGTAAGTACTTTGATGAGGCTGAAAAACAATTAAAACTATCTGCCTCGGTGTAGAATTAGGAAGAGTGAAGACAGAAGAGCCCTGGATGAGACACCAAGATTCTACTCACAAAAACTGGAACAGGGTCGATCCTTAAAAGCAGTGGAAACCGTGGAAGGCAAGACACTCTCAAGGGGAGGCAGTGCTCTCCAACAGAAAGATCAAAGAGTTTTGGACTTAGCCAGATGTAGATTTGCCAACATCAACCATGTGATCTTGGCCAAGGTATTCAACATCACTTGGGTTCAGTTTCCTCCTCCTTGAAATAATAAAAATATGAAAATAACCAGTCCAATCACTCAGCATTGTTTCAAGGATTCAGTGATAGGATACAGGTCAAGTTCCTGGCAAAAAGAGATCCTCAATTTAAATGCTAGTTCACTTCCCCCTCCCCTGTTTGGGCAGCTTGATAAAGGATAACAAGAACAGGAAGGAAGGAAGGGAAGGGAGAGAGGGAAGGGAAGAGGAAAAGAGGAGCAAAGAAAGAGCTGAACCTGCCCTAACCTAGAAAAATTATAAGGAATCAAAAGAAGAGGGTCAAGATGTAGCTGGACACAAGAAAAGAGAAAAGGCACCCAGGGACTACACAGAATGAACCAAGCATGAACAGGGCCTCAGATATCCCTGGACCAACCCCGAGATATGGGAAGTTGGACTCACATCCAAACCTTGGGATGCCTAGTCCAGTACTCTTCCTTTTATTTCTAAATCCTGCTCCCATATAACTTTTTTGTTTCGTTATTTGCATTCTGTCCCTCTCCACTTAACTGTATGACTAAACACAGCAATTAAATGAGTAGATCTAGTCACAGTAAACAACAAAAGGTAATGCACAGGTATAAAATAATATCCATATCACAAACCAACTGTGAGAGCAAAATGAATGAGGCACAAAGAGACTATCAACACCTGTAAATAATGCCACGTGGGTGGTGGTCCTCTATTATCAGGAGAGGACTCCACGCTGAAAAGACACTTGAAAGGTACACTTCCTCCTCGACACAACTATAGTGGCTGGGGGTCGTCCAGGACAACACTGCCTGGTCTCTGGGCCCTGGATTCCCTAGGACAGTTCTGATTTTAAATTTTATGATGTGGCAGATCTCTTGATTCCTTGCCAGAGGAGTGGAAACTAGGTCCTTGACACTGGGCCTCACAGCAATTACAGGCCAACAAGCTGCCCCTGGGTGGGTCAAATGATGAGAAAAATCTCCCTTTGACCAGGAGAAAGAGATGGGGGGGAAACAAGACCAGGAGACTTGACTTCATGGCTTCTAAAGAGCATACATTATGGTCAGCACTGAGATACATACCAAGAACATGTCCCCACACACTGTTGGAGAGAAATTATTTTTCTTTGTCAAGATAACTGTCCCATGATGCTGTCACTTATAAAGCTTAAAAAAAATAAATTAAAAAGATACAACTCTCCCTTACCTTCTTCTTTCCATATCCTGATAGTGATTTATTTTAACCCAATCAGGCTGGCATACTTTGACTTCATCTGCACACCTCTTTAAATATTTCTTCCTTGAAAATAATTGAATTGGCCCATCAGTAGATTAATGGACAAACTGTGTTTTAGGATGGATGGATGGATGGATGGATGACTGGATGATTGGATAGATAGATAGATAGATAGATAAGGAGATAGAAATAGATCCAGTCAACATTCACAGTTCTAGCTTATTCAGAGGAACAACAAAACCAATAACTAAAGTGCCTAGATTAATTAGAAACAGCATAAGAGTTACTCACATTCTTCCCT
>ML108827.1:0-44316 GCA_003697995.1 Taxidea taxus jeffersonii | reverse complement strand
TGAGGCAGCTAATGTGAGTAACACTTCATTTCTCTGTTGTTGGAGAATAAAGACAGCAGAAGGACAGAGCCTAAGAAGGTTTACATTGACCAGAGAAGGAATCCAAAAGCACAGGATGCCCGAGAACAGGGTGGAGACAAAGGACAGAATGGTGGGCTGACAGAAACCACAAACTAAGAGGCAAAGGAGGCAGTCCTATGGCCTGTCTCCATACAGCCTCTAAGAATAATAGATGTGGGCACCATGTTTCTTTTCGCTTTCTCGGGCTGCCCTAGTCTTGGTACTCTGATATACACTTGGTTGGCTATTTTCTACTGGGTGAGGCTGAGAGAAAGCCACTGTTTTATATTCTGTTTCGTTGTGTTTTTCCACACAATACTCAGAAACTTTCCATTGGATCTATTCTGGTGCCTGACATGGGGAAAATCTGACATATGATGCTTTCTGATTTGGAAACAGATCTTCTGAAAGCAGATGAGCATTTTCTCCCTTGCACAGAGCAGGTGCTAAGGAAATACTGACAGGCCTGGTGGGAAGGGAGGTAACTTTTGTCCCCCAACCCTCCAACATCAGTGCAAGTACAATCTATGCAAAACCAAAGAGGATCCCTTAGACCCCACAGGAGAATTTTCAACAGAAATTTCCCCCCTCAGCAAACCCGCCACAGACTCCAACAAAAAAAGGATTGTGTCACATTTGGTGGCAGAGAACAATGAGGTCTCTGTACACAACGGTGAATTGGCCCACCAGGAAATGCCAACGCAGCTGGGGGACTGAAGCCCCTCATCAACACTTTGATTTCTTTTTGGAAATAGGGGATAAATTATATACCAAGTAAACAAAGGGAAATTTATCCAATGTGCAGCATTTGGGGAAGCAGCAGAGGTCTCGGGCATCAGCCTAGGGCCTCACATACGGAATCTTCACCATTTCTATGGCCAGTACACACGTTTCTGGGGTTATTAAGTGGAGCAGCCACTGATAGACTTGAAGCCTGGTGGTCCCTGGCACAACAGAACAGCGGATGGCTGGGCTCTGTGCTAATGGCAATCACAACCACAGCACTTCTTAAACCATTTTTATTCTACTTGAGTATAATTGACACACAATGCTACATTAGTTTCAAGTTCGACTGCATGGTACTTTCTGAGCACTTGCTGGAAGGCAGGAATGCTGAGGACTATTTCCAACGTGTGCTAAACACATACCAGACCTACAACTGATCTATGAACAGATCTATGGGATCACATAGATTACATAACAGATCTAAGTTATTATTAACTTATTTAATTATCACAAAACCCTTATGAGATAGTTATTATTATAACTTATAATAAATAAGTTGTTAACATTTCTCACAAAACACTTATGAGATAGTTATTATTATAACTTATAATAAATAAGTTATTGTTAGCTTATTTAATTCTCAGAAAACCCTTATGAGATAGACCTTCTACAGCATGGAGAGGTTAACTAACTTGGCCAGAATCACACAGCTAATGATGTCAAAGCCACGATTCGAACCCAATCCAGCAGTCTGATTCCAGAGGTAGCTTTCAACTACTGTCTTATTTTGGGGTCATTTGTTAATACCAAACTTGCATGTAGACCCTATTTCACATCCTATTTATTCCTCTAAAGCAATTCTTTCAGAGGATAAACTGTGAGTAACTTTAAAAAAAAAACTGCTTTAAAAGAAATTATTTCCTAGTCCTGTTTATTCTTCCCAGGAGCACCATCTTCTAGAAAGGGAACATTGGAAATAACCATACATCACATACCTGAAGCCATCAGGCATCAGAATGTAACAGTATTAAACCATCTCAAGGTGGGTTAGTACTCAAACATTAAATGTTTCATTACTGGCAACTTTAGTTTCTATATAACCTTCTTTGGAGCAAAGATGAACATTTTTTTTCCCCTGGATGCATAAAGTTTTATGTTTAACATGAATCAAATACAGCCCCATTTTTCCTACATTTCTTTCATCTGCAACAATGATCTTGAAATATAAAATGCATATGCTCACTAGGGAACTGCAGAAAATTAATTCCCAGCAAATTTTGTCAATGACTGTCACTCAATTTCCCCCTTAAAGAATTGTTCTGCTGTAGCACAGACACATCATTAAGCATTGCTGTGAAAGGAGATAGATAACACATTCCTATTTTGCAGGACTCGAGTCTAAGGGGAAATCAGATCTTGCTTAGTATTGTCATAGTTGCATAATTGCCCTTAAAATCCAGCTGTGAGTCGTGTTCCTACACGCAGTTACATGTGACCCAAGTCTTTTCTGAGTACATGAATACTCTTTCTCCTCTGGCTCATTTGCGTGACAGCTGCTCACAGGCTTGCCACTGGTCCACTTTGACTCATCAGCTTCACAGACAGCTCTATGTCTTTGATCAGACTAAATCGCTCCTAGATAGAGTCTCCTTGAGGGCAGGAAACCTAGAGTTTATTTTATATACCTCATGATGTCAGTATGCAAATACTATGCACTCAGTAAGTAATAACCAAATGAGTAAATTGCTTAACTGCACTAACAATGCATGTTTTAATGCACTGCTCTATTTTTCTTGTCCGGTGATATTTTGCTAAACATAAGACAAAGGACACAAAGTGCCTCATTTCAGCCTGCTTTATGACAGTTGTTAAAAATATTATCAGGAGCAGATGAGAGAAGATACTCCTCTGGTTACATAATTGTTTTATAATGATGACTCTGAGTTCCCTGACCCAGTATTTCTGGCTTTGGGTCTCAAGATCAGAGTTCAACTTCCATGCAGTTCAAACTCTCCCAGATTGACCAGGCAAGAACAAAAAGTCACAAGGGAAGGAAAGCCTCAGCTTTGAGTGACAGCCTGGGCTACTAACATCAGGGGAAAAAAAAAAAAAAAAAAGACGTGACTGCAAAGGTTTCAAGGTACTCAAGAGAGAGTCTGGGAGGCAGACGGGACACTGAAGGAGGGAAGGACCTTTGGAAAAGAAAGGCACTTGGCACCTAAGGAATGGATGGACCTGGACATTTTCCACCTTCACTATTTGTTTGGGTGAACACACAGAGAATTCTGTAGTCTCATCAGCAAATCCAGAGTTGCTAAACATCACTAAGAACACATTAAACTGTTGAGCGTTTCATTAAAAATAATGGATTGCATTCAATAATAGAAAACGGGAGGGATTTTTATTTAATCTGAAAGGACTATTGTCATGGCTCTCACCCAATTATTAATTGATTGTCTGTAAACAAAGTCCAGAATTACCATCATTATCCCAAACAACCTACTCTATCAGAACTACAAACCCAAATACAACTTGGTCAATAAAATCTGCATATGCACAGGAAATCCACTTTGGGAGTTGAGCCTCAAAATGTGTATTCTAAAACTTTAAACACCACACACATTTTTTGGCCATCAGATCTCACACATCCCACAAAGTACTGGGGAGCATTCTCTACCTTTCCCAGAATTCATGGTAGAATGAAAGCAGAAGGGAAAACTGACTCTAAACTTTTGCTTCAAGCCCTACTCCACCCAACAGAAGTACCAGGTCTATTCATAAAATACAAAGGGGTGCGGTTTGATATTATGCCATAATGAGCTCTTTTTATCGGGCAAACTGCAAAACATCTGGACGTCCCTGTAATTCTTGCCAACAACATGCACATCATTTGGAGACCCTGATACAAGGGTATCTGCCTTAATGAACAGGAAAAGGGTCATATAGTCTGAGAGCCACCCTTCCCTACTCCCATGTCTGCAACAAGACAGGGAAAACCGCCCACGACAGGAACTCCATCCCTGTCTGAACTCTTGAGGGAGGATCCATAGAAGAGCATTGATCCTAGATTGTGACTGAGGGCAGCAGTAACTCACCTAACAATACTGCCAGCAAGAAGCAAGCTGAACAGTTAATTACCAGGCTGGCTTCTGAACCTAAGGGGAATCTTAATAGACAGAACTAATTAAAATCAATACTCATATGGTAATCGTGAAAAGAGAAAAAGGGGGGAGCGCTCAAGATAAATTCTGGAATAGAAAATGATGAGCAATCCCAATTCTTCGTGCCCATCTTGCTATCTGGTTTTACCAGTAAATGTGGACCAACAGATAGTCTTTCCGGAAAGGCCTAAGCATAGATGGGAAAGAGAGCACACACAGGAGCCCAGGACTCCTCAGCCTGAAGGACTTCCTCAGCCTCTGGGGAGTGTGGTTGGAAGTGATCAGGGACCTTGCATATGTAAAGACGGGGCCATGCTAACAATGAGTATTCCAATACGGAAAATGGGAAAACTTCTGGCTGTGTGACCTTGGAAAATGTGCTCAATTTCTCTGGGCTCCAGATTCTTCATCTATAAAATGAGAGCAGGGGCATCTGGATGGTTCAGTGGGTTAAGTGGCTGCCTACAGCTCAGGGCATGAGCCCAGAGAACTGGAATCAAGCCCTGCATCAGGCTCCCTGCTCAGCAGGGAGCCTGCTTCTTCCTCTCCCTCTGCCTGCTGCTCTGCCTACTTGTACTCTCTATCTCTGCCAAATAAAAACAAAATATTTTTAAAAAATAAATTAATAAAATTTTTTTAAAAAATTAAAAAACTAAAATGAGAGTAGAAAAAGAGATGGTCTCTGAGATCCCTTCACTCGGGTGGGTAATTCTAGAATACCATATCTCAGAGATGCAGATGTGAGCCTGGACTATATGTTCAAAGAAAATGATACAAATAATGGCCACCCCCTCTTTTTTTGGTCCCCCACCATTTTTCATCCCCTCTTTAAAAAAAAAAAAAAAGTGACATTTCTTGTTCTGATTTCCCTTGAAAACAGTGAAGTACATCACACTATGTTCTCTGTGTAGGGCTTCCATCAGTTTCATACTAGTGTGTGACCTTCAAAAGAAATGCAGTTCAGTTTAAAAAAAAAAAAAAAATATTTGGCCAAATGATATATGGAAGCTTAAAATAAGTCAAGTCCCCAAACTTGATTATAACAGTGTGTTCTGGTTTTTCTCTAGATTGTGGTGGCACTGTTCATTATAGGGCAGATCCTGGTAAAAGGCAAATCTTCCCAATACAGCAAAAATTGTCCTTGTACATGATTCCAGGGTTGCTGAAATAACATTTCAGTTCTTTTCCTTTTCAATTTAATAATATGTACTCATGCCAGCCAAGCTCTACATGGCCATGTGACAGGAGGATAAAAAAATCATTTTGACACATAGTGGCTGTGAGTGGCAGAAGGGAAAGAAGCTTTTTTTTTTTTACTGTGTTTTTTATTTATCTTTTAATTGTTCTTTTTAATTGGTCATCATATTCATGGGAAAACATTCAGATAATACTAAAAAGAAACACAATGAAAAGTTAAGTCTCCTTTCCACTCCAGTCCCTTAAAATATCCCTTTATTGATGTGCCCACAGGGACAACCAATGCCATTAGCCTTTCAAAGTGGTCACCCAGAAATACAAGTGAAAT
This sequence comes from Taxidea taxus jeffersonii, assembly GCA_003697995.1. Taxonomy (NCBI): domain Eukaryota; kingdom Metazoa; phylum Chordata; class Mammalia; order Carnivora; family Mustelidae; genus Taxidea; species Taxidea taxus. The sequence continues at coordinate 38,844 of ML108827.1, read as the reverse complement.
GCATATCTAGGACCCCTTCTCTTTTCAAAACACAAAGGTAAGCACCTTTTACCATTGGTAAATGGTAAATCTCCTTTTTAACTTAAATTTAAATCAGAGAGAGTACCTTAGCATTGCATGCCTTATTATTTTGAAGGTACATATTTAATTCTATGGATAGATACTTTACAGAATTAGTTCCCTATCAATAGGCATTTTTCCCCACTCTTGAGCTATTATACTCATTGCTTAAGTAAATATCTTGGGACATAATACTCTGCACATATGCAAATGTATCTTTGGGAGAGATTAGAAAGAAGGCTTTGCTAAGCCAGAGGTATATGCATGCATGATTTTAAAAGATATGGAAAATGGTCTCTGAGAAGGTTATACCCATTTATATTCTCGTAACTAAAGGAGGAAAGTGCTGTTTTTCTCATCTCTGTCAACACAGTATTACCAAATAGTTTTAATACTTGCTACATGAGGGATGAAAAAATTTTGTGTTCTTTGAAAGCCACTTAGAATGAGGACAGTTACCCATCTTGTCCTGTGTCTAAGATCTTGAAGCTAACAGTGATGGCCAGAAGAGTGTGTCTTGAGACTTGCAACCAAAGGGTCTGAAGGAAACCAAGGGCCCCAGCTGTCGCCCTCAGCTCCCAGCCAATAACCAAGCATGGCAGAGACACTAGGGCAGGCCTGTCCCATGAGACATCTCTGAGGGCGCTTTGGCCAAGGACTTACAGAAGTTTCCTGAGATAGCAGGGTGGCTTAGGATGCTTTTGCTCGAACTTTCTTTCACTTAGTACCAGACTCTTATCATGGTCTGAGAATTGGCCCAGCCTCTCCCAGCTCCCTCCCCATTTCCTTTCAAAGGGATTCCCCCTTGCACACATCATCCCATCTTGACATCCAGGCCCCAGAGGATCCAGACTAACACATTAACTGTTCATATTCTTTGCACATCATGCTATCGTCCTGTTGGACTTTTATTGATTTACAGGTGTTCAAAGTTACAGCAAGCAACACTTTTACCAAATGATTTGCCATTATCTGATATGGATCTCAGCCTTTCTAGCCTCTGACAAGTTTTTCTGTTGCTCAGCAGTCAGGACAAAACCACCTATTGCATAGTTTTGTTATACCAGCTTCCTCTTTCTAGGTCCTAGTTTCTGTATTAGATGAAATAAGTTGAATTATGCTACGGGAACAGTATCTCAATGCTTTAGCCAAAAGTTATGTCCTAGCTCACATGACATGTTCAATGCAGGTTGACAGAGGGACTCAGCTCATGACTGTCACTCATGGATCAAGCTGACAGGGCTCCCTCTAAGCAGACACTTCTACGATTGCATCAGACGGGAGGAAATGTGGAGAACCACATTCTTCACACTTCGGCCTATAAGCAGCATGTACCATGCCCACCCACGTTACACTACCCAAGCAAACCAGAAGGCCATGATCAACATCAGAAACAGAGGAGCGTAATTATCCATGTTCAGAGGCAAGGAGAGCTGGACTTACTCAGTGCACAGTGCTCTAATTAATGCAACAAGCACTGTCTACTCATTCTCTTCCCCTCTTCTCCTCCCGTTCCCTTCCCTACCTCACTCCTCTTCCTCTTCCTTATCCTCCTCCATTTTCCTTCAGCTAACTCTCTCTTCACTGCAAAAAGTCTTGAGTCGGCTTTAATATAACCTTCCACATCCCTTTCAATGCCAGCCCCAAGTTCCCTCTTCTCACCCCAGTCACCAATATGTGCAGCCCTGCAATTCACAGGCAAACCGAAGTTTGACCATTCAGTAAGAAGTGTCCAAAGTTCACGCAGATAGGCTGGAATTTTGCTTAAAGGAAATCTGGAGTTTGGACAGTTGGTTAGATTCCTGGAAGGAAAGGATTCACAAGTCCATGGCATGAGCCAAGAGTGAGTGCTTCCCATGTGCACAGAACCTATGTCCGGAAGCCACATGGAAGTCAGGGCTATCCTGCCAAATCCAGAGCCATGATTTCAGACACATTTACTGACGAATGCAGGAATTTGCACAAGTGGATACCTCAATGGGCCAATCACAAGCTCACAGAAGGGCTTTTAGTTATCACTTTCAGCCAAAGGCAGTTAGGGCTCAAGGTAAACTAAACAGGTTTGGCAGAAATACTAACTCGTTCAATAAGATATCACTATTCCAGGTGGCCAGTTTGACCCAATGATTAAAAATGCCCCACTTCACTTGGTGGAAAGTGGTTTCTATTAAACTTCTAAAAAATTGATCCAAAGAAATCCTATGACTTAGGCAACTGCCTTTAGATCCACAGGGGCTTGGAAACTTTGTGATTACAGTCATTTGAATTCAGCAAGAGATGAATTTCTGCGGCCCCTGGTGTAGATCCCACGTCTCAGCCTGCAAGACAACCTAACAATGCCATTGTTTCAGGCCTTTCAGAGCCAGGGCAGCACCAGATCCAAGACAAATAACTCCGACGCTAGTCTTGAGGGTTCTATGAAGTTGTGCTGAGATTTTTAGAAAATGAGCTTCTCTAAGATAAGACTTCCACAACTGCCAAGTATATTAGTTGGACTGGATGGTGGAAAGAGTTTATCTCAAGTTAATCTTCGGTGACTCGGATATCCACCTGAGCACCCAGTACCCCACAGGTTTAACATTTCCATCAATCTGACCTCACATTGTGTCATAAATATGTCAAAGTTGAAGAATTTTTTAATGTGTTTCAGTTTGTCCAAATAAACTCTTTAATTACAGCCTTTCTACAATACCTTCTAAGCCCTCTCTTCAAAACTAAAAAACATCACCATCATGACAACTCACCTTCACACTCCTCCCCATCGCCTCCGCCCCCACCACAACACTGAACAAATTTAATATTAAACCTGCAAACGACTCAGGCCTTCCACAAGCAAGTTCTGAATTTTATAATCATCTTCCTTGATCCCCCACTTCTGGGCCGCCAGCCAGCATGTGAAGAAGAAATGTGAAGGGTCATTTCCTGAGGTGAATGTGAAAAGTTTTTCAAAGTGATCGTGGGTGGCTAGGACCGCCTCAGCTTCAAAACCACTTTTTCCTGTTTTCATGCTTGATTTTGTGTGTCATTGACCAGCGAGGAGGGGAAGTGAAGTTCTTTTAGCTGGGCTCCATGCGGCCTCTGTTCCCCCCAGCCGCTTCCCAGCCCCCTCACCGTAGGTCTGGCTCTGCATCAGACTATGCCCTCCATGTTCCAGAATTAACTGCTGCCCTATTCAAATCCAGGTAGCAAAGACTCCAGTCCTTCTTGCTCGTAGCCACCCTGCACTCTGGCAATTCATGCCCGTATAAATGGACTCTCCCAGGTACTAACCTAGTAGCTCTTACCTCCGTTACCTTAAATAAGACTTTTACAACATTTAATTAAGTTGAACACTTTTAAAAGTGTCCTCATTTCTTTAATGAAATCAATTCACTGTGTCTTGATTTATCTGGAAAAATCATCATGGCTCTACATCTGGTATTTCAGTTTCTATAAACCCTCAGTCCCACTATATGGACTTCCATTCTCATTATATGCATTTGAGACAGAAAACACCACACTTAAGATACCTGGTTTTGGGGGGCACCTGGGTGGCTCAGTGGATTAAAGCCTCTGCCTTTGGCTCAGGTTATGATCAGGGTCCTGGGATCGAGTCCCACATCAGGCTCTCTGCTCGGCGGGGAGCCTGCTTCCTTCTCTCTCTCTGCCTGCCTCTCTGCCTACTTGTGATCTCTGTCTGTTAAAAAAAAAAAAAATGGATGAAACCTTAAAAAAAAAAAAGAAAAGAAAAAGATACATGGTTTTCTTCTCAGATACTTTGTCTATCATTTGGATATGCTGTGATCAGAAAGAGAAAGGATCCATGGTTTTGGGCACCAAATTTTGTACATTCAGTAATCCTTTAAGTGTGGTGAAAGGAACCTAAGAAAAAGGGGGAGGCGGTAGAAGGGACACTTTGGCTACTCAGTAATCCTTTCCACCCAAACGAGAAAATAAAAATTATAAAAACCTCAATATCAAGTCTACTAAATTTTCTTTTAAATAGCATTCTTAGCCTCTGTATGTTTTTAAAGACGTTCAGTTAAAATAAGAGGTAAAGAAAGACAAATACCTGGACTGCTACCGCTTCCCTTACTAAGTCTTAGCCGCCAGCGACAAATTCTGCTTCTCACCTTGGGCTCCTCCTCCAGGCGTGGACAGACTCCTCTTGGAACGTGCCCTGAATTCTTCACTTGAGACCCCAATGTTCCCCGTGCCCGGGGTTCTGGAGCTTCTCGAACAGCTTTACACTTTACAAATTGTTTTCATGATATGAACTCATCCTTCTCCCCGGCCGGGGTGCTCTGATTTTGAAAAAGAGACCCCGCTAATTTAAACCGAGTCCTAAGTGAGGCGGCGAACCGCCTTTGGGGGGAATGGAAGGTGAGGCACTGGTTCCCCAACCTGAGCCCCGGGAAGCGAGGTTCCCGGAGTGACCATGCGCACTGAATGCCACGCCTCCCCGGTTGCCGCATGCGCGGGGGAGGAGCCTGCGCCCAAGCGCCCAGGTGCCCAGGCGTTGGGGTCTATGCTCCATGCAGAGCCAGGTGGTCTGAATGAGCACTGGGACAAGAGGCCAGCCTTTCTATGGGAAAGGGAAACTGTGACGCCAGACAGCATGCCCTGGGAGTCATTAACGTGGGCTCGCGTGATCGCCATTTTTGCTTTAAGATTTTATTTATTTGACAGAGCGAGAAAGGGAACACAAGCAGGGGGAGTGGGAGAGGGAGAAGCCGGCTTCCCACTGAGCAGGGAGCCTGATGCAGGGCGCGATCCCAGGGTTCTCGGATCATGACCTGAGCTGAAGGCAGATGCTTAACCACTGAGTCACCCAGGTGCCCAGCATGGTCGCCATTTTTATAAGCATAGGGCAGTTATTCCCATTTCTTGTCCATTATTTGTAACCAGAGCTTGTTCTCTTTCTGGGTTAGATTGCGTAGGTCCTTACTCACCACCCTAAACAAAAGATTAGATACACAACTGCTTCCAGTAAGAGTCTGGAATTGTTAAAGCAAGCATTCCCAAACTTAACCCTTGAAGACGCTGAGTCACGGACTGGAAGTCTCTAAACCCACAGGATGATCTCAGCCCCAAAAAGGGACTCCCTGAGCCCTTTCCGGTATCTCTCAGATGTGACTGGGTGTTTTTCTTACCTGTTCCCAACATTTCCCTTCTATGGAGGGTCCTAATCAGTGTAATCCCTGGTCATTTGCCGGCCCAGACTCACACTCCTAGAGACTGCTAGGATGTGGAGCATAAGAGACATGCTCACCCCATCCCTCTTTGGTAGATGGGCTTTATTTGAGGAAAGCACACATTTTCCTCTACTCCCATGGCATAAATTGTGCAGGGCCCACCCCTGCAAGGAGAAGATGGCCTCATTCTAATGCCGACCTGAAGAAAATGGTTAAGTCTGCCTAATTTTGGTGTTCCATATTAACATGACCATTAAGCTAACAGTCTTTAAACCATCTGCTGTATTTTGTGATATTTTGGCCTCCATATTTTCTGGTGTTTTCTTTTTCCCACCTTGTCTAAAAGATAGATAAGGAAGAGGGTTTGTTTTGTTTTTAATGGACGGCAGAAACTTATGTATGTAATATATGACTAGGACTTTAATGGAAAATATGCATGTATTAATAGGCCTGGAGACTTTACAGATGCCTAGAAATAAATCTGCATTTTTATATTCTAATGACTAGAAGCATTCACCTAAGGAGATTCTCTATGCATTCTAGATTATGCTGTAGACATAACTCAGCATTAGTATATTGAAAAACCAATAATACTAGACAGATGATTCACATTTTAACCACAGTGCATTACAGAAAACCAGAATGCAAAAGAACCAACTTAACACAGATTGTACTTTCCCATAGATACAATATTAGAGCTAGATGTTCTAATCCTATCTTGAAGACAGCATCAGATAAATCAGAGACCTGGTCACCTAATCTATTCAAATATTAATTTTTTAAGATGCGAGTTAAAATTATCTTTTTCTAGGACCTTCCCTGTGTTCCTTGAGCCAATATGAGCTGAGATTTTTTTTCCTTAGCCCCTTCCCAAGAGAGCCATCCTCCTTTCTCCCTGCCAGTATCACACCTGCCTTCCTGGTGGCTCAAACTGCAATTTCTCAACTTTCCACCATCTGGAGAGTGACAGGCAATGGAGAAGTTGTTAATTTTTTTAACTAACTCTCTACTACAGTGGAATTGTTCTAAATTCCACTTTTAAAGTTCCACCATCTAACCTTAAAAGTTACAGTTCCCAAAGTGTGCACCAAGGCACCCTGGGACACCACAGGTTAAGACATCTCAGGTGTCTTAAATTTTTGAGGAAAATATTATAATATTTGATATCTTTCAGATACAGCACAAACTCCTAGCTTGAGATAGTTCACACTTTTGACATTAGGGCACACTACATTGCTTTTGATGAGAGTCACATCTTTGCAAAGCTGAGTTTTGGGTTCTTGCTATGATAAAAAGTAAGTATTTCATGAAAATCAACATGGAATAGGACATGAAGGTGGTTCAGTCTGATTTCAAAGTTTGAGAACCTGGGAATTGCCAAATAGATACACATATCTCATTAGTAAGTAACTGTGGGTTTTTAAGAATTTTTTTAAATTTTTAATTCATGTGTATTGTTTTTTCAAATGGCTATTAAATTGTTGAGTTGTTTGGACCTAACTACTAAGGGTAAGAAAATGAAAAAGATATTTCTGCCTCATCAAGGAAACATCCCTCTATAAATATTTTTATCTCCTGCTCTTATTTTTAAAAGTATTATGAAAATGTGAAAAATCTAAAGAGTGAATATTATATATCAAAAGATATACAGGAATATGCTGAAGCCAATGCCCCCAAAAAGTGTTTTAAAATTTATAAAAATATATATATATCTCTGTAAGAGAACATAATTAGATGCAGGCTCCATTTCATGATTCTGAGGAAGAAATAAACTAATGAGGTTAATACACATTTTTGATGTTTTCAAGAAGAGAAATCAGTGAGAGGGTGGTTTGATTCTGATGCACAAAAGCTGGGAGAGTCCCAAATGCTACTGCTGGCATGATATCTATCCCCTGAGACCTATTTCTAGTCCTTGGTTTTCTTCAAGGTCACAGTTCTATGTACCCCTCACACAGCTATCACCACAGTCCACAAGGAGTGATGAATATGTCTTCACTTCATGCCACATTCCTCCCTAAAGAAAGTGGGCCTGGATTTGTAAATTACTACAATCTGGAGCCAAGCACTGGGAAAGCTAAAAAAAAAAAAAAAAAACTACTTCTACCAACACTTCCTATCTTTTTCCTTTTGTGCAGGTACTCACTGCATACCTTTCTATTCTTGAAGTTCTCAAGGTTAAGTAAATCAAAGAACCTAAGGAAATTTAAAAAAAAAAAAAAGGTGCAAATTACTGTTTTGTCCACAAACAAAAATCACCCTGCAAAGCTACCCAGGGCACAAAGATTTTGAAACCCCTGCCTGATGTCACCAGAGGGTAAGGACCTTAATCACATTCTCCAGGACTCTCCATCTTGGTCCTATTCTCCTGACTATAGGTTTTCCTTCCTTAACCAGCTTCTTGTCCCTGTCCCCAAAAGTTGTTTTACTTTTATCAGTGCTTATCCTTGCCAATCGGCAAATCATAACCCTATATGACAACCTTGCTTCAAAAATGTAACCCTGATCTTCTGTGAGCTTTCAAAACTATCAAATTGAGTTCTAAGGCACAACGTATTTGTGACTGTTAGAAATTTTTAAGATCATCTTATAAGCCAACCCCTTGATTCTTCAAGATGAAGAAAACAAGTAACATGACTTGCCTAGGTTCGCAAGGATATAGGGAAATCTGTAAAGAATCTACCTCCTTTGTCTTGCTATAGGACATAGTATGCTTTTTAAAAATTCTCTGAAGCAAACTCAAATATACCCCAAATATTACTGCAGTGTGGGGAGCATTAATTGCTGTCCCAGGGTTTTAAGTGGGTTCACTGCAGCCCCACCATAACACAGCCACCCCTCTGAGTGATTGGGGCCATACCACCTTTTCTGGTCTCAGATGTGCTGGAGTATTGTGAGAAAAGGAAGGATGTACACAGGGAATAGGGCAATCTCTGTACTGGGCAGGTATGTCTCCTGGTAGGACTGCCCTAGAGTTCTAAATGAAATCTGGAGATGTCCACATACAGAAGAGCCAACCTGGTCTTCATGTGCAAACGTGGGTAGTGCGCCCTCTAGTGACCACTGTCTGATATGCAGGACAACAGGAGACAGAACACTGACCCTACTTGGAGCTTTCCATGAAGGAAATCTTTCCATCAGGAATCTTTCACAAAAGGCTGGCTTCTGATCTCATGGATCTGGAGACACCAATCAGCAGTGTCTCTTGGGGCTGTGCTGCTGGGAAGCTGGACCCAAAGCCATCCTCCTACCAAGACCCACTGTCTCTCATGCCAACATATGGGATCTCCATTCTTCTCCATTATGTTTATCTAAGGCACTTTTTCTATAGCTATTAATTCCTTTTTATTCTTTATTTCTTGACATGTGAAGTACCTAGAAAAGAGCCTGACACAGAGAAAGCACTCCATGAGAGTGAGCTGCTCTGTTCTCTTTTTAGTCTTTTATAATAGGCCTTAAAATCACATTATTCCAAGATTTCAAGTCAAAGATGTTGAGGTATTATTAGTAGTCAAAAGCTGTTCTTAGTAATTAGCTTTTGACTAATAATGGTATCCGATATTAAGTGAACATTTACTATATGTATGCACTGTCCTAATTGCTTCATGTAGTGACTCATATATAACTCCCATGTCTATAGAAGTCAGTACTGCTTTCATTGCCCTTTTATCTACGAGGAAACTGTGACACTCACAGATTACATAATTTCCCCAAGGCCATGCGGCTAGTAAACACTGGAACTAGGACTAGAACCTATGCAGTCTGTCTCTAGAGCTCACACTCTTAATTATTACACTAAATGAACTTTCCAAATTCCTCTTTACCTGCGGACAGAAAGAACTTAGACTTGAGACCCACTTAGGGAAACAAAGAATAGAAAGAATGATAAAATGGTTAAGCTCCATTTTAAAAGGATATTCTTATTAATGCTGACACATGAATTTCATGAGGTGACCCAAAGTATTACAGCATATAAAATATACAAATCCGCCCAATCATAATTTTGACAATTCTAAATATAAATTCCTAGTTAGAATCAACATGAATGCAATAGTTGATGAACAATCACTTTTCTTAGAATTCTTAGAATTCTAAGAATTCTAGCCTTCTTAGAATTCATACAATATTAGAGTTCATACTTTTACTGTGTTTTAAATGCATATTAATTATTGACAAAAATTTATTTCTACATAAAGTAAAAAATTACTGTATGTGGTTTTGCCAAACCCTTTAACTTCTCCACTTTTCCTAAAAGGAAAGTTAGATGTAAAATCATTTCCCAATGCATATTTATCACAGAAAGTTTTATGCTTAAATGATACAATCCAGTACCTAGAGTCATTACTTTGAGAAAAATATTGATTTTAACTGTAACTACTTAGCATTAGAAACATTAATAAGGGTTTAAATGTATTCGCTTAATTCTGTCATGATCTGATTAACCATAGCTTTAAAAAGTAATCATATGTATTTTAATTCATGACACCTCATTTTTCTATTAGACTTACACACATGGGGATAAACAAAAATTTGCCAGCTTGGAGATGCCTGGGTGATGCAGTCAGTTAAGTGTCTGACTCTTGGTTTTGGCTCAGATCATGATCTCAAGGTCATGAGATGAAGTCCCCATCAGGTTCCATGCTCAGCGAAGAGTCTGCTTAAGACTCTCTCTTTCTCCCTCTGCCCCTGTGCCCCATGCTCTCTCTCATTCTTGCTCTCTACTCCTAAAATAAATAAATATCTTCTTTTTTTAAATGTCATGCACATTTCCTATGAGCAAGTTGTCAAAATACGGTCTGTCCAGACTTCAGAGTCAAACACATGTGTGTGCATCGAGGAGCAATGGCAGGAAGACCATGCACCTCAGTTCTCTCCCTTTTGCAGACGCCAGTGGGCCCTGCTGGAGTATACGTACACACACCGATGTAACGTATCCCAACCTGTGTGTGCCGCCTTCTCCAGAATCTATTCAGCCTCTCTCTGCTCTTTCACCACCAGCATGTCCACCTGCCATGTACATTTCACCTTCCTATCGGCAGGGGTGCAGCCCAACAAGGTAGAACTCAAAGGTCACAGGTGACTCAAGGTTACTTCTCCTTAACGGCCCCAAATCCAAGAACCCTCCTGTCCTCATCTGCTCTCTCTCCTCCCAGACACTCACAACTTCTCCATGTATCATGGCCAAGGCCACCTAGCCTCCCTGACACCGGTCTCACCCCAACTGACATATTTACAGGGTGAGAGCCCTTTTTGCTGAAAATATTATGAAATTAGCATTTGCACAGTACTGAAAAAGAAGAACAAGCTTTTGCAGCACAGTAAATATATAAGGAAACACACATCTCCACTTGCCACATACCTCTCAGCCCACTTTCTAGAGGACCTTTTCTCTGTATCCATCCCATCCATGTTTCCTTTCTTCTTTGGCATACCTGCAAACACACGTGTGAGTTCACCTTTCTGGTCTTCACCACTCCCACCATGGAGGGGAGGGCTGATCCAATGAGTGCGTGTCTAATAGCCACGATGAACATTCCCTCAGAATGAACCTATGGTGCCACCAGTCCCTGTTTAGCAATCTTACAGATTTCATCTCAGGCATGGGACATTTTCTTTTTTTTTTTTTAATTTTATTTATTTATTTATTTAATATAGAGAGAGATCACAAGTAGGCAGAGAGACAGAGAGAGAGAGAGGAGGAAGCAGGCTCTCTGCCGAGCAGAGAGCCCGATGTGGGGCTTGATCCCAGGACCCTGAGATCATGACCTGAGCCAAAGGCAGAGGCTTAACCTACTGAGCCACCCAGGTGCCCAGGCATGGGACATTTTCAAATGAACTGACAGGAATGGCCTCTTTCCATAGGAAACAATCTCTCAGCTTTAACGTGAGAGCATGTGGATCTGGGAGGTATTTTCCCTGAGAGGTGAGAAACATAGTCTTAGGTACGAAGGCTCTGGAGCCCAAGCCTGAGGTTCGAGTCCTGGTTGTATCTCGTACATGCCATGTGATCTTCGACAAGCCACTTAACCTCCTGTGCCTTGATTTCTTTTCTTTCTTTCTTTTTTAAGATTTTATTTACTTGAGAGAAAGAGAGATCACAGAGGCAGAGAGAGAAGCAGACTGGTTGCTGAGCAGAGAGCCCAATGTGGGACTTGATTCCATGATCCTGAGATCATGACCTGAGCTGAAGGCAGACATTTAACCGACGTGCCACCCAGGCACCTTGTGCCTTGGTTTCTTATTTGGAAAATAGGAATGATGCCAATAATATCTATTTCACAGAGTTGATATGACGACTTAATGAGTTAATATTTATACTGTGCTCATAAAAGTGCCTGATACATACTAAGTATTACTAAAATGCTAATTAAACAAAATCTAAAATAGTTCATGACTCTCATCGTAGAAACGCATACCCTGACTTGACGTACCTCCCGCTCAGCATGACCCAGTTCCTTGCCCACAGCCTGTCTTTGTACGTACTGGAGCTCCATGCAGACACCACAACTTACCAAGTTAATCATTTCATTTTATGAGTTGAATTTCAGTTTAAATCTCCAGTATTTGGATTTCAAATTAGTCTATGATCAAGCATTAATGGTGGGATGATGGTTACCTTTAAAATAGGAAATATTCTTACAAAGAAATTCTCATTCCTTTTGAGGCAGTGGGAAATTATTTATTATGTATTAAATTTTTGCTCTGCATGCAATAGCAGATTGATGAGCCGTTGGGGCCTGAGTTATTCTCCAGGCTGCAAGATGCCTTTTGCTTGTATTCATCACTCAGCCCAGAACTAAAGCAGACCCCGGAGAGCCTTGCTTTTGACCATCCCCTGCCCCACTCAGCCCAGTTCAGCCCACACCAGCTTGTACTGGGTAAAGGCAGAGTCTCTCCCTGCACCGCTGGAGAACCCAAAGTTTCCCTACCCAGGTTATCTTCATCCACCCTTCCATCAAAGTTCCTCATCTACACGGATCTAAGAGTTTGAATCAAGTATTAGATCAAACCTTAAAATGCCATTCTAAACAAATATTAAAGCCCACATCTCATCCTGAGAAATCTTTTGTAATGGGTGTTGCTCTCAGGAACACAGTTCCACACCATTGACCTCACTGGGAACCTGGTCTTTCTCTTCCTCCTCATCACCTCCTTCATCTGACCATCTTATGTGGTCCCATATAAGGAGAAACTGCCAGGATCCCACACCCCTTTAAATAAATTATTCTTTCAATAAAAGTATGAAATGCTGGTTTTTAAAAACTGAAGCATGGATACACTCTGACTGGTGATTAACTATTTTTACAGAGAGAAGATACTTACCCATTTACATTTATCTAGCATTAAATGGGATGCTGGGGATATGGGAATGGGCTCTGCATTCTGCTAGGAAGGACAGACCAAACACGTGATCAAGCCATAAACACAGGGTTCAGAGTTATGATTAAATTAAGTGGTGGAATCAAATGAAAGTCTAGCAAAAAACCAGAAGAGAATCTACTCCAAAGCAGGGGTTTCCAACACCAGCCATCACATTAGAACCTCCCAGGGACTTCTGAAAACTGCCAATCACTCCTCAGATTAACTAAAGAATATCTGGGAACTTTTCTGGTTCCATACAAAATGGAACAGAATGGAGAGCCCAGATACAGACCCTCAACTCTATGGTCAAATAATCTTTGACAAAGCAGGAAAAAAATATCCAATGGAAGAAAGACAGTGTTTTCAATAAATGGTGCTGGGAAAATTGGACAGTTTTATACAGAAGAATGAAACTCGAACATTTGCTTACACCATACACAAAGATAAATTCTAAACTGACAAAAGATCTCAACATGAGGCAGGAATCCATCAAAATCCTAGAGGAGAACATAGGCAGTAACCTCTTCAACATCAGCCACAGCAACTTCTTTCAAGACACATCTCCAAAGGCAAGAGAAACAAAGGCAAAAATGAACTACTGGGACTTCAAGACAAAAAGCTTCTGCTCAGCAAAGGAAACAGTCACCAAAACTAAGACATCCCACAGAATGTGAGAAGATATTTGCAAATGACACTGCATATAAAAGGCTGATATCCAAGATCTATAAAGAACTTCTCAAACTCAATACCTCAAAAATAATAATCAAGTCCAAAAAAATGGGCAGAAGACATGAACAGACACTTCTCCAATGAAGACATACAAATGGCTAACAGACACATGAAAAATGTTCATCATCATTAGTCATCAGAGAAATTCAAATCAAAACCATATTGAGAACCTTACATCAGTTGGAATGACCAAAATTGACAAGGCAAGAAACAACAAATGGAGAAGTTGTGGAGAAAGGGGAACCCTCTTACACTATTGGTGGGAATGCCAGTTGGTACAGCCACTTTGGAAAACAGTGTGGAGACTCCTCAGAAAGTTAAAAATAGAGCTACTCTAGGACCCAGCAATCGCACTACTGGGTATTTATCCCAAGGATACAGATGTAGTGAAAAGAAGGGCCATCTGTACCCCAATGTTCATAGTAGCAATGGCCACAATCACAAAACTGTGGAAGGAGCCAAGAAGCCCTTCCACAGATGAATGGATAAAAAATATGTGGTTCATACACACGATGGGATATTATTCAGCCATCAGAAAGGATGTATACCTACCTTTTGCACCAACTTGGATGGGACTGGAGGCGCTTATGCTAAGTTAAATAAATCAAGCAGAGAAAGTCAATTATCATATGCTTTCACTTATTCGTGGAACATAAGGAACAGCATGGAGAACAGCAGGAGAAGGAAGGGAAAAATGAAGGGGAGGGAGATCAGAGGGGGAGACAAACTATGAGAGACTATGAACTCTGGGAAACAAACAGGGTTTTAGAGTGGAGCGGGGTGGGGGGACAGGGTAGCCCGGTGGTGGGTATTAAGGAGGGCACATACTGTATGGAGCACTGGGTGTTAATGCAAACAATGAATCATGGAACACTGCATCAAAAACTAATGATTTACTGTTTGGTGACTAACGTAACATAATAATAATAAAAAATGTCTGGGAGGTAGGATCAGGCACCAGTCTTTATTTATTTATTTTTTAATATTTTATTAATTATTTATTTGGGAGAGAGAGAGATCACAAGTAGGCAGAGAGTCAGGCAGAGAGAGAAGGGGAAGCAGGCTCCCTGCTGAGCAGAGAGCCCAATGTGGGACTCGATCCCAGGACCCTGAGATCATGACCTGAGCCGAAGGCAAAGGCTTTAATCCACTGAGCCACCCAGGTGGCTGGCCCCAGGCACCAGATTTTAAAGTGGGGCCCCCAAATGACTCTATGGCACAGCTGAGATTAGAGTCAAATGCTTTACTCTTCCAAGAAAAACACACACACACACAAACACACAAAACACTGTAGAGTTCCAAGCACCTAAAAGCAATTTGGTTCCTTTTTGATTAAATTTAAATTAGTGTTATTACCTTAAGCAAGCAATTTAACCTCTCTACACTTCAATTTCCTCATTTGTAGAGTGGGCATAATATTATCTTTCTGTGACCACTGTATTAAATAAGATTATGCAGGTCAAGGGCTAACCACAGTAACCAGTACCCAGGAACTGTCACATAAATGTCAGCTGCCCATGGTGTCATTGTTGCAGTTGCTATCTAAGTCGTCTTTATTGTTCCCACTGCCTGCTCTGTTGCAGGGGTCTGGAATCCCCTCAGGGCCTCAAGCTGTCCACCACACAAACTCTTGGGCCTTTAACAACCTGCGAAGATTTACCTTTAGATTTCTCCCTGTTGCTTGTACCTCCCTGCCCTGTTTTTTTCTGTTCTACATGCTTCCTTCTCGCCTTGAAGAAAAACAATTGCCAACCTCTGCGCGAAAGAGACGGGAGAGTACAAGGGTCCCCTGGGGCCATGAGACACAGTGAGGATAGCCCTCTTCCTGCCTATAACCCTCCCATATCTTCTGGCAGCTACCTTTCACAGCTCCTTCTGGGATCCTCTTCCCTGATTAATGCCCTATCACCAGTGAACCTATCTCTTTGCTCCTAAACTGAGGCAACTTCTATTTGCCTTTCCTAACTTCTGAAGCAACCTCCGAAAACAAAAATAACAACATGTACTTTTTTTCCAAGCATGCAATTTGGATACACATGCATATGCCTACATGTATCATAATGGCAGGCACTATTCCCATGCCACTTCCAAATGACTGCTCTTCAACATGAAGATAATGTCTACAATCACCCTCAGACCTTTATCTAGAACACATGGCCACTCGTGGTCGAGGTATAACACCACCACACCAGAAAATCCATCTCTGTGACAGAATTATGATGGAAGGCTTATCTTGGGTGATACCAGATCCAGGAAAATGATGTTCCTAAAACTGACAGAGGCAGACACACATGGAAGCCTGCTGCCACGGAGTTGTGCAGAGCTGCTTTTGTGTGACAGAATTCATCATATGTCTGAAGACTCTCAGGCATGTGCTCAGAGTCCTTGCCAGCATTACTCAGAATGAATTACAGCCAGCAGCCACCTATGGGATAGATTATTAATATTCATTTTCATTTCGAATCACTTCTCTTAGTTTCATGTAGAAGGGCTGAGAGCCACTGTGGTTAGCAGAGTGGAGGGAGCAAATAACCAGTATGTTAAACAGATGTACTGTCGTAGGAAGCACACAGGCCCCACCCTACCACTGTGGGAGCCCAACCTTGGACGCCTCACAGCAATTATGAAGCGTCTATTACTAAATCATGAGAGGCTAAAGCACACCATGGCTTCCAAATTTGTAAAGATGACCCCAAAACACAACAGAACCACACCCATGGATGTTGATCTCCCCGTCCACAAGAAAGCACTGACCACTTGCAAACAGGTGGTAGAGTCATAGGGGCCCCAGTATTCAGAAAATGCAGATGCAGGAAAGTTTTTCTTCTCCTTCTTCCTCTTATTCCTTCTCTCTCTTATTCCTTATCTCTCTCTAACCCAGGACCACTCCCCTCCTGAGATTAAGAATAGGCTGAGTGCGCTCCCGTCTAACAATTAAACTCCAAAGGTATGACCTCTCAGTAAATTGCCTGGCACAGGTTGGTTGGAAGCATCGAAGGAGCTGGTAACCAAGACCTTTACTCCAGTTCACAGATACAACCAGATGGGCTAAAGCAAAACAAACCCAGGAAAGCCAAATACAGTGACAGCATAAGGACACTTTCAGAATTCAAAATATTGTCAACTGCAGGGCGCCTGGGTGGCTCAGTGGGTTGAAGCCTCTGCCTTCGGCTTGGGTCATGATCTCGGGATCCTGGAATCAAGCCCTGCATCGGGCTCTCTGCTCGGCGGGGAGCCTGCTTCCTCCCTCTCTCTCTGCCTACTTGTGATCTCTGATAAATAAATAAAATCTTTTAAAAAAAATATTGTCAACTGCAGCTGAGAATTAAAATTGCGCTCCGGGGGCACCTGGGTGGCTCAGCTGGTTAAGCATTCAGCTCTTGATTTGGGCACAGTTCAAGCCCCACACTGGGCTCTATGCTCAGTGCGGAGTCTGAGAGTCTCTCTCCCTCTGCCTCTGCCCCTCCCACCACTCTCTCTCTCTCTCTCTCTCAAATAAATAAATAAATATAAATAAAATAAAATGAAATGAAATAAAATTTGTCTCTTGCATAAGCCATGTAAGTATTTGTCCCAAATCAAAAACAAAGTATGGCATTCAATACTCTACCAATTTTCATTTTTCTTCCTTAAATGATCATAAAATAAAGGATCTATCTTGAAAATCAATATGATAAATATAACAGCTGAAGGACAGCCACTGACTGTTGGTACAGTGAGGGAAAATGCAGCATATTTGAGACACACATTTCAGGAAGTTCTTTAACCTCATTGATTTCTGCTGTTTGGAGGATGTGCTCTGGCAAAGAATAGTTGCCTCTGGGCACATATTATACGGTGAAATAGAAAGAGACAGTACCTGCCAAAAGAATTTATAACCCTCAGGAAGAAGATAAACATCCCACATTCACACCTTATTAGTATGCATACGTGTACAATCTAATTGTGTAAAAGGGATTTAATATTCTGGGTAATAATGTTCCACTGAGTTAAGCATCAGTGAGCACATATAGGGGAACTCAGTTATTCAAGAAAAATTTTCCATGACTTTCCACTAAAATCTATTGTTTATAAATTATCAGCAGGAAATGCACTACCTACCAGTAAATATTCTGGCTCCTCTTGATCTCAGGTATCAGAGTATACCCAAAGACAAGCAATGCTTCTGATAGCTGGCTCGCATTGTTTAAAAATGGAATGCCCTCAAGGAAATATCCCAGATCCAAGCACTTGATGCTTTTCAGAATCCCCTAGGCATGTGCTTCTCTCCCTTTGGTTTCAGAGAGAATGTGTGGTAGAGTGTTCTGACATATTCCTTCTTCTTTTTTTTTTTTAGATTTTATTTATTTATTGTCAGAGAGAGAGAGAGAGAGAGAGAGAGAGTAGGCAGGGAGAGAGGCAGAGACAGAGGGAGAAGCAGACGCTCCGCTGAGCAACGAGCCTGATGCAGGACTTGATCCCAGGACCCCAAAATCATGACCTGAACCAAAAGCAGATGTTTACCCCACTGAGCCACTCAGGTGCCCCTTGACATATTCTTTATGAATCTGGTGTGTGACACCATTAAAATATCTCAGATACACAAGCAAGTTAAGGGAGAACAAGTAATTCTAATAATCAGTGGCCCAGGGTTCAGTATCTCATGGAGATACCTGGGAATACATTTCAGTACACAACTAAAGAGTCACTCTACCTGAGGAATGAGGGGTTCTGCTCCCAGGTCACAGGGGAAATGCCCCTGGAGGGACTAAACTGTGGCAACCCCAGGACCCCTCTTCAAGCTCCACTGTATCTGTTTTATAGTGAGCTTTCGGGTAAGATTTCATGAAAGCCTGAGAACACCCGCCTCAGTTACTTTGGCAGAACTCAAACTGCCTTTTGTGTTGCCTCTACTTGTGGTCTTTCCTACTGGTTCAGGAAAAGTGAAGGAAAAAAAGAGAAACATACATTGCGCATAGAGACAAGTCACACGCCAGGGTAGGGGCTGACTTTAAACGTGCATAATTGAGGGATGCCTGGGTGGCTCAGTGGGTTAAAGCCTCTGCCTTCGGCTCGGGTCATGATCTCAGAGTCCTAGGATTGAGCCCCGCATCGGGCTCTCTGCTCAGCAGGGAGCCTGCTTCCCCGTACTCTCTCTGCCTGCCTCTGCCTGCTTGTGATCTCTGTCAAATAAATAAATAAAATCTTCAAAAAAATAAAAATTTTTTTAAAACGTGCATAATTGAAATTAGTCATCCCAACAACTGTCTGCTGCGGTTGTCAGTATCCCAGTTTGCCAAAGCTCGGGGACAACTGAGATCCAGAGAGGTGCAGGGGCTCCCAGGGAAGAGCAAGCTAGGAGGTTCAAGAGCTTCAGCAGAAAGCCGGGACTCCACTCTACCTCCATGATCCGTATCCTGGTGATGACAGCTTGCCTTCCAAGATTCAGGACTCACGAGAGCAAGGAGCTCTCAGAGTGCTCGCTGCACAGTGGCAATCTGCTGAAATTAAAATGCGATCACTTGGGGTTCAATTCTACACAGTCTTGGTCCTGATTCGACTACAAACAGCAGCAGAAGCCAAAGATTGGACAGCTTCCTTCCCATGAACTTCTTTTTCCATAGATCGTTGAATAGGCCATTCACTGTGGTTGTTTTATCTGAGCATGAGAACCCTCTCGTTCGGGGCAATAACTGGCAGAATTTCAGATGAATCCACAGGCAGCCCCCTGTGCAATTCCTTCCCCACAGCCGCGTGAGGCTGTCATTTCCTCCTTCCACTGGCTGGGCCTTCCCTCCTCCCTGCAAACCTTCCATTCTGCGACCCCCGCTTCGCTATGGAGGGGCAGATGCAAGCCCAGAGGAGCCAAAGGGCCTGTGTCCCTTTTTCATTTTAAGTCCGGGCTCCAGGGGAACAATGTAGAATTCCACGTGCAGAATTTTTCATGCAGTATTTTTCTGAAATCACTGTTTTTGTATTTCGTGTCTGAGGGGGCCCAGAGTCTGTCTGTTCAATCTTCCCGCTCCCTCTTCATGCCGCAATCACGACGCTATCCTCCAGTGTTGGCCAAGGGAGGGCAAAGTGCAACTACCACTTGGTCCACATTCAAGAGGTACGGTTTGAATATAAAGATTCTGCAGCTGTGCCTTTCACCTACTTCTTGCTGCCATCTCTTGTCCTCCTTGCTCAATGCCATCCAGCGGGGCCCAGTTCACTCCACGACAGAGAAGCAAGGAGGAACAAGAAAGAAGAAAATGAAAATACGGGGTGCCTGGGTGGCTCAGTGGGTTGAGTCACTGCCTTTGGCCCGGGTCATGGGATCGAGCCCCCACATCGGGCTCTCTGCTCAGTGGGAGCCTGCTTCCCCCCTCTCTCTCTGCCTGCCTCTCTGCCTACTTGTGATCTCTGTCAAATAAACAAATAAAAACTTTAAAAAAAAAAGAAAATGAAAATACATGGGGAACAAAAGGAGAAGAAGAGAAGAGAAGGGTGGTGTTTAAGGTTGTAAGAGAGCCCCCCCCTTTCTGCGCCGTATCTAACATGGACAGAGGAAGTTCAGCAATGGTGACTATTTGGGACACAGTAGTATTGAGATACTGTCCAACAGACACACAAAAATAAGGCAAGAATCATTAAAGGGAATTAGAATTTGTGGAACACCTACCCTGGGCTGAGCCTAGAGATCCCTATCGGATCTGTCTAAACCAGTCAGTACACCGTTATAAAACTAGGAAATTGCTTCTCTCTTACCCAAGGATCTCAATATCCTGAAAGTCTCATGAGACCACTGCCTGACCCACTAACTTCTTCTCCTCTCCTCTAGGAGCCAGATCATGGGTTGAACTCAGCCAAATGAGGTCTGAAATGATGAGTGGATTCTGATGATCACTGTCACTCTTGGCTCCGATTTCCATAAATAATCGAGGTAAGTCTACAGAGCCATTTTTAAAATAAGTTGGCACACTGACCGACACAGCTGGCAAAGACGGTTGCCTCCTGGACACTCCAACTAGCAAAACGGATCTATTGTGGGGAATGTGAGAGTCTTCGCGTGCCACGGCGACATTCTTAAATGGCCATAGACGTGCCTACAAAGGCACGGCCAGCAATAAGGGCCATCTTCAGCTAAAAGGTTAATTCTTTTAGCAGCTGAAAAGTCTGCCCTCTCGGGCATATCCCAAAGCCAAGAACGTATTACATAAGGCACAGTCTCATAGGGCATGCCGAGTAAATAACCTCGCTAAGAATTGGTGTGAAGAAGGGCTCTTCAGACAGGGTCCAATATGGTGAACAAGGTATGGGGAGGAGGCAGTCAAGTATAAGGCCGAGATGGGATGTAATTTCGGTGCTTTAATTATTTGGGCATGTCCTGTGCTAAGGGAGCTGTTTCCTTGGCACAGGGCGGGGGCTAACAAAAGCACCCAACGAGGAGACCTCAGTGGAAGGATGCCAAAAATCCACCCCAGAGAACTCGGGGGATGATGGCACAGGGAATATGCAGGGTCACAAAGGCCAAGCTTGAGGCAGCTAAGAAAGGGCTTAATTATCCAGCCATTCTCATTTGAATTGGAGGCAGCCAGCAGGAGGGGCATGCTGGACCACCAATTAGGTTGGTTAGAAGGTTATTCCAACTAAGGTCATAAGTAGAGGTGAGGCAGAGCCTGCTGGGGGCAAAACATCAAAGGTGCTCTGGGCCATCAGGGGGTTCCCCTTCCTACTGTGGACCGGGCCATTCCCATGACCTGACACTTCAGTAAGTCCTAATTTCTGGCACCACTGAAATTCTGACCTTCTGCCTCAGAGAAGAAGGTCATAACCCCTGGAGCCCAGGGAACTTTAATCAGTACTTTTTTAAACATATTTCACTACAAATTGAGTTTTACTGCCAAATGCTATTTTATAACAATGCTCTTTTTAGGAAAGCCTCCCTCTAACAAAAGCATGTTTCTCTCACGGCCGCAGTCATGGTTCACAGAAGGAGCATCAGGGGCAGAATCATTCAACAGGACATTTCAGGCTGGAAATACTCATCCTGGCTCCTTCAGTTATGTTCCCACAGAAACCATCCTCCATCCTCTGAAAATATCCTTAATCCTTGAGAGAAAAGCCTGAATAAGTACATTAGCACCATATTATGCCCTAAGTCACTAAATCACAATAGAGAAATTGGTGTAGGACGGCGTTTAAAATAATTTTAGCCACTCAACTATTTTTTTTTTCTTTTTTCAGAGAGAGGGTGCATGGGCAGGGTTGTGGGGGCATAGAGAAACTTTTTTTTTTTTAAGATTTTTATTTATGTATTTGAGAGAAAGAGAACCCAAGCAGAGGGTTCTCTAAGAGAGGCAGAGGGAGGACCAGACTCCCCACTGAGCAGGGAGCCCAGTGTGGGACTCAATCCCAGGACCCTGAGATCATGACCTGAGCCTAAGTCCAAGAGTTGGATGCTCAGCCAACTGAGCCACCCAGGCACCCCTAATACTCAATTATGTAGAGAGTCTTATTTTTACCACACTATTAAGTGCAGATAGACACACATCCAGTGGGCTAAATACTGTAAACTTGAAATACACAAACTCTCCCTTAAATACACAAACCCTACCTAAAATATGTAAACTCCATACCTGAACTATCTAAACAATCCTAGCTAAAAGTAATCCCAGAAACTTATATCCTCATTTGCCTTTTGGCTGCAAGATATTTTCGTACTCACCTACGAGATTTCCTAAGATATTTCAATATCCTACTTCTGGCCATAAATAAATGAGGAAAAATTAAAAATCTGTTTGATACTATATGTCCTTGTAGTACTTTGAGAATTTATTCTGTGAACATTTGGCTTTAATGAGTGAAGATTTATTTCTGCAGTAGAATTTAATAATTATAAGACTATGATGTCTTTCAATAAGGCTATGCCTAATCTTAATAAATAATATTAATCATTTAAAATTAATAATTAATAATTGATAATTATTGGTAATGCTTTCAATTTTTCATATCGTAGAGGTAGCCAGTGTCATGAATCTTGCTACTGTAGTAATATAATATATTCTGTTTTAAAATATACTCTAGGGGTGCCTGGGTGGCTCAGTGGGTTAAGCCTCTGCCTTCGGCTCAGGTCATGATCCACAGGGAGCCTGCCTCCTCCTCTCTCTCTGCCTGCCTCTCCACCTACTTGTGATCTCTGTCTGTCAAATAAATAAATAAAATCTTTAAAAAGAAATAAAAAAATAAAATAAAATATACTCTAAAATGTGTGTGTGTGTGTGTGTGTTTTCTTTTAGTTTAGAATACATTGTGTGTGTGCGTGTGTGTGTGTTTTCTTTCAGTTTAGAATCAGTGTTGGGATGGAAAAAGAAAAATCTATGTTGCTTCAGTGAAGCTCACTGGTAGAAAAGGATATGAATAAGAATAAACTCCGGTAATTTTACCCCTTCATTAAAACCCATCATTCTGGTATTTCTCAAGGTTGGGACTGGCCAGGGGGTGGGCTGGGGGGGGGGGCTCTATCTTCCACATCACAGTAGCTTCCTTCCAAATGGAGAAGAAACACGTATAAAATGCAGCCTGACCCGGGACAATAGCTCAGGATAATACATGCCACTTGGTGGATTAAACATTTATAAGATATTTTCCATCTCTGCCTGGAATACAAATGAATATATTCTTGTCTCATGTAAAGTGATTTCTCACTTGGAGCTGAAGAGCTGTGTAACACCTTAAATTCTATGGGGTTTGCTTTTCTAATTATATTACCCGGGAAATAAGCTAACCAACTAGAGGACTTGGCAAGAGAGTCACATTCCAAACACCAACCACATATAAATAACCTCTCTTTACATAAAAATCCCAGTAGGCTGGAATGGTATGGCTTCACCACACACACAAACACACACACACACACACACACACACACACACATACACACACGCCTGCACCATGTCAATATAGCATTTTTCATTAAAGATTTCATTCCAGGGGCACCTGGGTGGCTCAGTGGGTTGAGCCTCTGCCTTCGGCTCAGGTCATGATCTCAGGGTCCTGGGATCAAGCCCCACATCGGGCTCTCTGCTCAGCAGGGACCCTGATTCCTCCTCCCTCTCTGCCTGTCTCTCTGCCTACTTGTGATCTCTGTCTGTCAAATAAATAAATAAAATCTTAAAAAAAATTTTTTTAAATGATTTAATTCCACATCACACAATGTGCCTCTGTGTGCACGTGTGTGTGTGTACATAAACTTTCACAGTATATGAAATAGAACAACTATCTCATGTTTCCAAATGTCAGATTCATGTTTTCCCTTTGCACCAGGTGGGGACTAACAGAAGCACCGAATCAGGAGGCTTCCATGTAACAATACTAAAAATCCATGCCAGCAAACTAAGAGGTTTTCTGCCTTTAACATGGCAGCACCCTGATGGAAAGCCAGTTGGACAGTGGGTGAGGGAAGCTGGTTCACACCCACAGGAACACATCAAAAGTCTGAAGCCTGTCTTTTCTCCCATAAATTACCTAGAGAAGAAACATTTTGTTACTGGTGGTCACATAACTTTGTTTAAATACATCAACAGAGAAAATTAGTTTTCCCCCTTAAGGCAAGGGTTGAAGGTAATCTACAAATATGTGTTATCTTTTGCAAAATGTATTAATTTGGTTTGATCTCTGATAGTACTGATTACTAACACTCCTTCTAATGAGGACATGTCACTCCCCTCTGGGTCTTTGCTTTCTATTTCTAAGATTTTATTTATTTATTTGAGAGAGAGAGCAAGCACGAATGGGGTGAGAAGCAGAGAGAGAAGCAGATTCCCTGCTGAACAGGTAGCCTGATGTGGGGCTCCATCCTTTGGCTCTGGGATGATGACCTTGGCTGAAGGCAGACGTTTAACCAACTGAGCCACCCAGGCACCCCAGGTTCTTTACTTCCTTGCCTTTTTCCTATATTGCTGCAGTTCCTATGATAGATTGCAACATCATCATAATTTCGTGGATTAGAAATAATTCTCTATAACAGTCGATTCAGAGAGGACCAAAATCATCATTAATACCATCGTTAATACCTCAAATCTTTGAGCAATTTTGTGCTCAAAGATTTGTATTAAAAATAAACTACTATTTTTGAATGAAATAAAAGTGTTATTCATGCTACCCAAAAAAGAAAGAAAGCTTTTTAAAGACATTAGTAAAAAGATATGGGCAGAGAGCAGAAAGGGAAGATGTTTAAGACCAAATAAAAATTGAATTCCTATAATCATGTAGCAAGAAGGAAGTAAAAGCCCCAGGCTCTCAGAAATCCAAGAAAAAGGCTGAGAGTTTCAAGATGAAATCCCAATTGAGAAGATAATTCAGCTAGCCATTGTAACCATCTGGGGTGATGAATGTAAAAATGCCCAGTGAAAGGCAACTATCAGAAGTCAACAATGTTTCCTTACAACTAATGTATGCACATGCAGAGGCTGTGAATTTGCTAGCTGTGCTAGTTGAATCCTATACCACTTTTCCCTAGCCCTTGGATCAAGTCTTTGGAAAGAAGAAAGAACAGAAGAAAAATGTTCTATCTCCACGATTTCCAATATTACAGCTGAATTCTGATAAAACTGCATCTAAAACAAACAAGAGGACTTTATGCCTAAACATTCCCTTTTTATGTTTATACCTAAACATTCCACTTTTTTCAAAAATCAGCTTTTGACAGCTAGAATGTGGGAGAGAACTATAGAATCTGAATTGGAGCTCACTGTGATACAGCATTTTAATTTGAGATGGAGAATAACTTAAGAGAATCAGCTGAAAAACTATTAGCATTAATTTTCCAAAGGCTCAGTAAAAATAGTTACAAGTTTCTTTTTTTTTTAAAGATTTTATTTATTTATTTATTTGACAGAGTGAGAGAGAGAGATCACAAGTAGGCAGAGAGGCAAGCAGAGAGGGAGGGGGAAGCAGGCTCCCTGCCGAGCAGAGAGCCCATATGCAAGGCTCGATCCCAGGACCCTGGGATCATAACCCAAGCCAAAGGCAGAGGCTTAACACTCTGAGCCACCCAAGCACCCCACAAGGTTCATCTTTAAAGGTTGCTCCTTGCAAACTAACATAAACCATTTAGAAAGTGTATTGGAATAAAAATAACTCACATTTACAATATCAATAAAAACATGATACCTAACAATAATCCAAAGAACAAATGAGTATCATTTAAATGAAAACAACAACAACACATAGGTTGCTGGAGAAATGTAAACACAAGACAAAAATGTAAAGAGATGCTATTTCCTTGGGGAAAAAAGACTTAGTCTTGTAAAGATGTCACTTTTTTCAAAATCACTTTACAAATTTTGTATGATTTAACTCAAAGACTCAGAGGGATTTAATTTTCTTGATACTTGGCAAAAATGTTTAAATTGTCCAGAAGAACAAACATACAAAAGAAAGAAGAGAGAAAGAGAGAGAGAGAGAGGAAGGAAGGAAGGGAGGGAGGAAGAGAGGAAGAAAGAAAACGGTAAAGAATAGAAATGAGTTCAACCAAATCTGAAAACATATTTTATTTTTTTAATTTAATTTTAGTTTTTCAGCGTTCCAAGATTGAAAACATATTTTAAAACTACCATCATTGAATTTGCAAACAACATTGAGAAAAAAATCAACTATTTAGAAACAAAACCTAGGGGAGCCTGGGTAGCTCAGTTAGTTAAGCACTCAACTCTTGATTTTTGGCTCAGGTCATGATTTGGGGGGTTTGAAATGGAGCTCTGCATCAAGCTCCATGCTGAATGTGGAGCCTTTTCAATATTCTCCCTCTCCCTCTCCCTCTGCCCCCACCACCACCTTCTCTCTCTCTCTCTCTCCCTCTCTAAACACAAAAGATGAATTCACTAAGTGGTATTAAAACGGTTTCTCTCTCTCTTTCTCTCTCTCTCTATATATATGTATATGTATATATGAACAGTATAATGAATGAACAATGAACAATATAAGTATATGATGAACAGTATAATCTCCAAGGATATATAGAGTTAAATGGTTTAAAGAGTCAAAATTCACCAACTTTGGAATTATATAAGTGACTCTGTCAAAGGAAGGGAGAGGAAAATTGTCTAATCTTTAAAGGAACACAAGCAGTCTCAAAACATATGGTCAGTAGATTTGGTTATGGGAAATTTCAAAAATTTCTCATTTCTGAACTCAAAAGATAACTGGTAAAAATAAATATTGGCTATAAATATGACCAGTGAGGTTTTAATAATTTTGAGGAGCTCATGTAAATCAAGGTGCAAACCGGTGTAAACCCCAACAGGTGAATAGACAAGGACAGAAACAGAGAATTTAGAAAAGAAAATAATCATATAGAGAACCAACAAAAGGAGGGGCCCACTTCACTAGCAATCCCAGAAATGCAAATTTAAATGAGAAGATAGTTTAATGCTCTCTCTTTCTTCCAGCACCCAACATTTCTGTCTTCCAACTTGTCTCATCTTTGATACAACCTCCAAGGGTATGGCTATGATTAGCAAATGCTATCACATCGTATCTTCCACCATTTGAAAGAATTCTGTATACAAATTGAGTAGAAAATGACCAAAAATCATTGTAATGCCTGAATTATTTAGTGCTCTAAGAAGGTGAGAAAAAGAAAGAGGCCAAAAAAAAACATGGCATTCCAGAGTGGATAGGACCTCAGACATCTAAAACACAGAGAAGCAATAGGAATGAAGCTGTACCTTAACCCAAGTTTTTTGTTTTCCAAACTCTCACAACCTAAGGCATCATGGGTGATCTCAAATGTCAACTGCTCCAGGGGCACCTGGGCTGCTCAGTGGGTTAAAGCCTCTGTCTTCGGCTCAGGTCATGATCCCAGGGTCCTGGGATGGAGCCCCACATCAGGCTCTCTGCTCAGTGGGGAACCTGTTTCCTCCTCTCTCTCTTTCTGCCTGCTTCTCTGCCTACTTGTGAACTCTCTGTCATATAACTAAATAAAATCTTTTTAAAAAAATGTTAGCTGCTCCAATGACATTTAACAAAAAAATAATAAAAAGGATAATAATCAAAAAAAGATAAACTTTAACACTCGTGTTTGCAGCAGTGAAGGAAAGCACTGGTTAAGAGGTTGAGACTCAGCCCACCCAAATCATGATGAATGCAGCAAGTGCTAATATAGTGCCTACTAAGTGCCAGGTGCTGTTCTAACCAAATCCTCACAATAACCTGATGACGTAGGTATGATTGATATACCCACCTTACAAACAAATGGGGTATCTTAGGTACAAAGAGCTAAGTAACTTTTTTAGGAACCCATTTTTAGTAAGAGTAGGCATTAATTACTATCCTGTCCATAGGAGACATAACCACATTCCAAAAAGCAGGCTAAATTCCTGCTAATTAAATATTTAATGAATGCTTATTACGTTAGCATATTGGTTTTAAAGAGGCCCAATTTATGACACAATGAACTTCCTTTTATATGCTAAAGTAACATTTATAATACTATGGAATTCCTTACATATACTAAGGTATAAAGTGCATTAAAATGACTTTACAAAGGTGTGCCTGGGTGGTGCAGTTAGTTGTATCTGATTTAGGCTCAAGTCATGATCTCAGGGTTATGAGATCAAGCCCTGCATCAGGCTCTGTGCTCGGTGTGGAATCTGCTTAAGTCTCTGACCCCCTCTCCCTCTATCCCTTACCTCTTCATTCTCTCTCTAAAGTAAATAAATAAAATGTTTTTTAAAAAAATAACTTTACAAGATTTAGAACATCCTTATTACATACATGTTTGTAGAGTTTTATGGTTGTCCTATCTTACCTTCAAGGGTTCTGGTGGCTTACATCAACAGCCTTTCTTTAATCAGAAACACAGGCTCCTATCATTGGTATCAATGGACTAATCAATTTATCTTCATTTCCTCTTTAGCTCCAGAAAGGGGAACAGGGAACATAACACCATTCTGGAAGTGACTGTGACATGGAAAATGTCCCATAAGACAAAGGGGTAGATGAAAAGCTGGTTCTTTCCAGCCCCTTTGGATTTAGGGATGTGGGGAAAGGAGACAAGGGTCAGAGCTAGTTAAAATCCCAACTCCACCACTTACTATCAATATGACCTTGAGCAATATCTTAGCTCAGGCTGCTATAAGAAAAATACTCTAGGGGTGCCTGGGTGGCTCAGTAGGTTAAAGCCTCTGCCTTCGGCTCGGGTCATGATCTCAGGGTCCTGGGATCGAGCCCCACATCGGGCTCTCTGC
This sequence comes from Taxidea taxus jeffersonii, assembly GCA_003697995.1. NCBI lineage: Eukaryota > Metazoa > Chordata > Mammalia > Carnivora > Mustelidae > Taxidea > Taxidea taxus. The sequence goes on along the minus strand of ML108827.1, from coordinate 10,307 downwards.
TTGGCAGGGAGCCTGCTTCCTCCTCTCTCTCTGCCTACTTGTGATCTCTGTCTGTCAAATAAATAAATAAAATCTTTAAAAAAAAAAAAAAGACTCTAGGTTGTGGGGACTTAAAGAGCAAACATTTATTTCTCACAGTTCTCAAGGCCAGAAGTCTGACATCAGGGGTCAGCATGGTTCTTGGTGAGGGCTCTCTTCCTGGTTTCCATATGACTATCTTCTTGCTGTATTCTCACATCAGGGAAAGAGGGAGCTCTGGACTCCTCTTCTTCTTATCATGGGGGCTCTACTCTTATGACCTCCCTGCACCTAGTCACCTCCCAAAGACCTCACCTCCAAATACCATCACAGTGGGGATCAGGGTTTTGACATATGAATTCTGAGGAAACACACACAGTCAGTCTACAGAAATGGTTTATTTAACCCTTCTCTGCCTGAACTTCTCCATCTATAAAACAGAAGTAAATAATAGCCTTGTTGCTCAGGGTTGACATAAGGATTAAATCCTGTCTGTAAAACACTTGGAATGGTTCCTTTTACAATAATAAATGTATTTTTTCACCATTCTTGCTCATGTTCTTTTCCATCACCTCACAGGGTTAGGACTGAGGTTCAGCCCTTCTTTACCTTGCATCTGGAAAAATTACAACATACCCATAGCTACTTCCAAAGCCCAACTTCTACCCCATGCCTCCCCAATCCAACATGCATATTGCTATATTGCTATAGCTAAAACAGAGATGAGGGTCGTCACTCAGTATTGCCCCAGCACAGCAAGATAAAGAAGAAACCCTCCAATTCAACAGGCAGTACCCTCCATGACCCAGCCCCTGCCACCATCTGAGCCACCACACCTCTCCTGCCAGGCTGAACCCCTCCTGAATTACTCACAGCTCCCTGAAAACATTATCATATTACTTGATTCTGGCTGAGAAATTTTGTCCTCCCAACCCAGTCCTTGTCTCTACACATACCTGGAAAGTTCCTTATCATCTCTCAAGACTCACTTCAAACACTGTTTCTCCATAAGGAATTTCCTGTTTCTTATCTAGTATGGAAATAGAAATAACCATTTTTGTGCCACATCATACTCTATACCCAGTACTTACCTTATACTTAGAAAACTTGGTCTCCTGTGCTGGGCCCAGTACTCTGGAGGGTCCTACCCTATACTTCCTCTGACTGTGACCTTCGCCTGGGGTCAAGGAATCTAGGAGAAGTAAAGAAGGACTCAAGCACCCAGTGTCTGTGTCTCGTCCTCCTTCTAGACCCAAAAGTTGGATCCAAGAAGTGGCTCTAAGTCCTCTTTCAAGGTTTGCAAAGGGCTTTTCCCTGGCCTGACTCCCAAGTGCAGACCTTGCCACCAGCTTACTCACCCCTGCATCACAAGGGTCACCAAGGGGCAAATATTTGCAGGAGAGTATGAATGGAGCTTGGACATGAAATTTGAATTGTTCATACACACATAAAAGGTTCCACATGGTATAGGATAAAACAAAAGGTAGGAAAAAATTAGATTGGAGAAGCCATTTGTTCTCTTGTCTGAAAATGTTAGGAGCATGCCTGTATAATTTCTATCACAGAATATACAAACATTTAGTGTTAACCATTTCACTTTATGAATATTTCTATAACCTAATGTAGTCCTATCTCATTGACTCTTTACTCAAAAAAAAAAAAAAAAACAAGGTATAGTTGATTCTCCTTATTTGTAGTAGTTATGATCCATAAAGCAGCCATGAACACTGGGTTAGCAAATACTGAACCATTGCTCCTACGGGAAATACAGGATTAGGTTCCTGTGAGCCTCTGGTCATGATAGCTTCATCAACCAGTCAATGCATTACCTTGTTTTGTGTGTGTTTCTCTTTAACTACACCTTATTTAATATTATTGATGATTTATTAACATCAAACTCACTGCAAACAACACTATAATTCATCCCTGGCAAAGTTTATCTAATACATGTATTTTCTCTGTAAGCACATTATAGCCTTCTTACACTAAGAAACACGAGATAGTATTTGAGTACTACACTTGGGAGCCACTTAAACAGTGAAATCACCAACAAAAAGCACAAAAGTGTGAAAAACATGGAATTAAATAGATCATAAAAAGGACCTTCACTTACAGCATGAGAGCTGATCCAAAAGACAGGGCATCACCTTCTTCTTCTTTCAGCAAGGGATATTACAGATTAGGCAACTCACTTTTTTTTTTATTATTATTTATTAGTCAGAGAGAGAGAGTGAGAGAGAGAGAGTGAGCACAGGCAGACAGAGAGGCAGGCAGAGGCAGAAGGAGAAGCAGGCTCCCTGCCAAGCAAGGAGCCTGATGTGGGACTCGATCCCAGGACACTGGGATCATGACCTGAGCCGAAGGCAGCGGCTTAACCAACTGAGCCACCCAGGCGTCCCGCAACTCACATTTTTGATCACTCTGCAATGTTTGCAAATGACGGCGAAAGTGCCTTAATTTGGTGGGGGGGGGGGGGGTGGTACCAATGCATTTTAGCAAGTAAATAAATTCAAAAATACAGACTCTGCAAAAAAGGAGGATTGACTATAGGTAGAATTTGGGGATCTCTCTCCTGAGGATTCACCCCAACATGGCTCCTAGGAACTTATGGAGTCCAGAAGGGGAAGCCAGTCCTGTTTCCATGCCTCAAAGGAAAAGTGTGGCTCATCGGCTCAGACCAATTCTACATGCATTCTACATGCATTTACTGAGTGCCTCTTATGAGCCAGACCCTGTTCAAAATACCAGGGACTGAGAGTCACCAGTTTGTTCTCAGGGAAGACTTAGACAAGCCAAGGAAACTACTTCAACAGTAACACTAGTAAATATGTTAATGACAGATTGAGAGGAAATGACTTGGAGAAAAAAATATGGTCCTACAGGAGCTTTTACCAAGTTCCCCACCCTCACCCCAACTGGGGATGTCACCAACACTGGGAATAGTGTGCACAAAAGCCTCTTCTCTCTTCTTCCTTGGTTTCAGAATCCTTATTCTATTTAGGAATTTTCTCTCCATGTGACTCAGGGAGGGGATCCTATGGTAAGCCCAAGTGTAAGTCTACAATGGTTTAGGTCAAGAGGTATGACATCATTCCCCTTGCAGTGATTACCATGTATACACCTACAGCTTCATAAGATACGAATGTAAAACTGTCATGGTCACATCTATGAAACAGCATCCTGCTCTTATGCAGAGACATGTAGCAAGAACCAGACCCTCTTCTTGTACTGTGTATGTCCTATGGCAGACATCTGGGAGCCATCAGGAAAGCTAAACAACACACTGAAGAAGGTAGGCAATGGCTGATGCCAACACTGAGGTGAATTAAGCAGTCCTCAAGTCCTCCTACCCCAGCACACACACACACATACTCCTTAAGTAAGATAATAAATTGGCCTCATCATTTGTGCCAAGAGCAACTGCTCTACCTAACTTGAAGTGACACCATCCACATCTAAGTCTACTATGTGAACTTATGGTCCGGGGGTTGTGCCACATAATCCCCTGTATAAATCACTCAAGAAAGGAGGGTAGAGTGGAGATCTTCTCTGAAGAAGTGAAGATTCAACTAAGGTTCAGAAATGAGAAGGCATCAAGATGAGAGAGCCTGGTAGATCACATCCAGTCCTACTGAACCTTGACTGAGCCCAGAAACATATAACTGGTGTAATCAGGAATTCCTCTTCCAAGGAGTTCTTATGTTTGCTGCCCTCTCCTACTTCTAGCCTTAAACAGGCGGTGGGCCCTATTCTGTCATCCAACTCCCTGGGTTTCCTTCCTGCACAAGAAAAGAGGAGACCAATCATACTATCATGTTGATCTACATTTTTAGGATCAATAATAAATAAAGTGAAAAATAACCTGAGTTGAGCTCCAATCCGTATTTTGATAATCCTCAAATCTGATATTTCCTCAGAGTATAGTCTAGTCCCACATAGGAAAGATCTTCCAGGCGGAGAGCAGGACACAAGCAAAGAACCTATGGCAGAAGGAAACCTCAACTCTTCACAGACCTGCAAGGGGGAGGACAATGAGATGCACAATGAGATGAAGCTAGAGAGGAGGACACACAGCTAAACATACAAGCTGGAGAGGGGACGGGTAGTTATGGAATGCTCTGGGAAGGACAGGGTGATGTAGCCTCTGCCAGAAGAAGGAACACCTCTGCTAATACAAAAGAAGAGGATCAGGTGAGCTGGGAAATGGGATTTGGAAGCCAAGAAGGTGCTCACCGAATGCTCCTAATTGATCTGGGGTGTCCTGTGTTGACAGTTGGGGGAAAGGCTCCAAGTCTTTTCACAGACCATCCATGTAATTGCATAGGAGCATGAATCCACTCCCCAGAAGGGAACCTCGGCCAAGAATGCCCCAGGTTTGGGATCCGAAGGCTTTAAGAACCCCACACCCACCAGAGCCCAGACATTAAGCTAAATTAGGAATGCTATGTCAGAGATGATTCAGTGTCTGCCCTTATATGCCTCGTCTCAATTCCCTTTTCCTTCTAGGAGACTCTCAACGACTATAGTAAAAATGGTTTTCCTCTTCATCCCCTGACATGCAGAATGCTCCAATACATCCGAGATAATCCGAGATAATCAAGCCACACACTATACTGTTTGTGGTCATGGAGGAGGGGCATTCCCATTGATTTCTCTCCCCCGCCCCTATAGACTTCTGATTACATTGCTTATGCTGGAAAACAGGGTTTTCCATTCACCTACTAAAGGGCATTAACCCTACTTGCCTCCTTTGTATGGGACATTAAATCAGGGCAGGAAGAGTTGGGGCCATGCCCACCTTTGGGAAAAGGGATCTACTTTCAGTGCCTGAAAAATGATTTACTCTTCCAAGGGTGACAAGAATGACATCAGCAGCAGGACATCCAACTTCAGCTGTCTTTTGCTTTTGCCCTTAAGACAGTAGCTAAATCTTTCTTTTTTCTTCATCTCCAGGGTCTAGCACTATGTCTGCCACATGGCAGATCCAAACAAACTCTAGTTCCATTCAACAGATAGCACACGTACGTGTACATGAGTCCTCATTAACACACTACTAGAAAGACTCTGCTGTCCTTTCCAGGATGTTCTACGGTAGAATACAATTTCTGAGCAACATCTTCAAATGACCCAGGAAATATCTAGCCTTTCTTCTCGTCTGCTAAATTTCAGTATCAGATGTGACCATCGTACAAGTTTATTCTAGCATTCCTCTTTGCTGCTGAAAGGTAAGGAAACGTCTTCCTTTTTCAGTGATATGAAACTGCCTCCCAATCTTTCTAGGAAATAATGCATGTCAAATTTAAGGGGAAAGGGAAGCCCAGCCTCCTGTCCTGGGGCCAGACATAGCTATGGGATCTCCCCTATGTTTCAGCATCAAGACTGAGTAAACACTACTTCCCCAACATACCCCATAGCCCACATGCCATGTGCAGGAGAGCCACCTCCCACCCCGATGGCAGCTTGTCATGTTGCCATGCTTGCCCCTAAAAAGCCCATTGACTCTACAAAGGTTGTTACTCCCAGGTGATCAGATCCTGTTAATACTTCTGAACAGTGGAAACCCAAAGTAGGGAGCAAATTTGGTCCTCACAGTTGCTAGTCTTTATTTTTAGTCCCACTTGATTCTCCAACACAGGCACAATGATCTTTGTAAAATGTCTTAAGAACCTTATAGTAAATAAAAATGATAAATGTTGACCTTCATGGTCTCTTTCCAACCCTAAAAATCTATGACTCTTTTCTTCTCAAGACTTCACATTTTCAAGGCCCAAGGAGGTTTAAGTAACAAGCCAATGTAAATAGCAGGTAATGGGCCCTGAGAAATGTCCTGAACTGAAAGAGTAGCTAAAGGGGGGGGGGAGTAAAAAAGTGTAATAAAGCTGCAAATACCTTTACAGTTGCCATCAGAGATGGTGGGAAGCCTCAAAAACTGCCCTTGAGAGCAACTCAAAACTAAGCAGGCTGTTAACACAAGCAGATATCACTGCTTGCCTTTGCAAAGCTGTTCTTCCAGAAAGCCAATAATTTTAACTCCACTCTTCAAGTGTCAAGACATGGTACCCACAGCCAGATGTCCCCACATGTTACCCTTTTAAGACCGGGATTTGTTAAAGGTGCCTGGATTATTGGCAGCCAAAGGGTGAGATGTGTTCCGGCCAAACGTTCAGCCTGGCACTGAGAAATATATTTTCCTCTCTCTGCAGCAAACACACACAACCACAAAGTTTTACCTAGAAGTTGGATGACACAGAAAAGCCAAATCTATTTTTGGCTCCTGAATCCTATTCCCCTCGAATCTTTCCCCCCGCCCCCCACTGGCCATTTTCCCCTCAGATATTCTGGGACCAGATCCAGAGCTACCATTTTCCTTCTATCTTTTCAAATCTGCTGAAAAATCAAACAGCCCGAGGCCATGGCCATGGGGGCCTCACTGTTCCCAGAGTGGCCCAACCTCATTCAGCTCCCCCACACTCTGTCTGGTAGCCTTCTGAAGGCATTGTGCAGTGACTTCTGGGTTTCCAGAATGACTTCATGTCTCCAGGTCAAAATCTGTGTTCCTTGGCCATAGATTTGATCCATGATATGTTGATCTACCAGCTCAAAACACTACCCTTCTTTTAGGAAGACTGGAAACTTTTCAACATTGATAGGAGGCTGATCATCTGCACTGGGGGACAAAAAGTGGGGTTTTGCTAAAAAAAAAAATAAGGAAATAAAACAAAATAAATATAAATAAATAAAATTACCTGAGAAGTGAAACCACTTCCCCGAAACATCTTTTCTTTGTTGTACTTCCTACTTCCGTGACCTGATTTGCTTTCATACTCAAAATCTGTTTCAGACACCTCAGATCCGGGGCAGTTTCTGGTCTTTGGCCTTCAATTTCCTCCATCATCATGTTTTTTTGTAGACAGGCTGCCTAACATACTCACTCCTGGGTAGCGCTTAACAGAACTCAATGCAACTAGTAAAATTGTACATTGTTTATATGAAGTGCCCACAACAGAGGCCCGGCGGGATACAGGATGGGAGAACATGGGCCCTTTTGGTTCCCTGTCAGGGCAAGAAGGAAATTACAAACCAGTCTGTGTTCTATGCTGGTCTATGTGCGTTGCTTGGAATTATCAGTATGACATCCAGAATCCTGAGTCATTTTTATGTCCTAATTACTATTTTTTTAAAGATTTTATTTATTTATTTATTTGACAGAGAGAGAGAGAGATCACAAGTAGGCAGAGAGGCAGGCAGAGGGGGTGGTGGGAAGCAGGCTCCCCGCTGAGCAGAGAGCCCGATGTGGGGCTCGATCCTAGGACCCTGAGATCATGACCCGAGTGGAAGGCAGAAGCTTACCCCACTGAGCCACCCAGGCGCCCCTGTCCTAATTACTATTTAGAGAGCTAAAAAAGTACAGTGAGGGACTTGTATTTGGCAACTGAGTCCTGACTGACATTATTCATTTAAGTTCCATGTATTTTTGTTTCAACAAAGCAAACATTTCTCTGCTGTTTTTTCGGTAGCATGCTTACTCAGAGGGCTAATGTGCTTGGCGTTTAATCCACTGATACTATCTAGGTTGGTCCCTTTTTATCCCTTTGTATATGCCCTGGGGTCAGGGAGAGCATGATGTTCTGTCTTCCAGTTTTTAAAATTCTATCTCCCCAAAGCACTAAAGAGTAAATAACTTAGAAGAGAAAAGCTTCCCATAGCACCTTTCTAATGAAGAGCATTTTGGCTCTTTCCAGAACGTTCTTCACATCAGGGTAAGTATTCCACTTCTCTATAAGTACATAAACAGAACCTAGTATTATTAATCCTAAAAACCAACATTCCGTATTTTCCTCTTCCAGTTTCCAGCCTTTGATGCATAATGACATTGTATACCTATCCGTCCTTTTTATCATGAGGCCAATTTCCTCCCCATTAATTAACCTCCGTGCTAATTAGGTTATTCAAGACCTACTTGTAAAGTTTACAGAAAATAACAACATATCCATTATGTCAGCAATCAAAGCCAAACAAGATTGGGATGATGCCAAGGATAAAAGCTCATCAGTGAGATTCAGAGATCAAGGAGAAAGGGGTGTTGTAACTTCAAAAGACTTGGCATGGTAGTGTCAGCAGCCGCATGCTTTTTTGTAAGAGCCATTTCAGAAGGAATCATCGAAAGAATAAACTGAAGGAGAAAGCTGGAACTATATGCCAAGGCCCACTCACACTCCACCCCTTCCCAATCCCTGAACCTGTGGCAGGAGTGGCATTGCTGGGCTTACCCGAAATACCCGATTGGCAGAAACTAGAAAAAAAAAAAAACAGACAAGTGCTGCTCATGTTTCCTTAGGACCCAGTCATGGCAGGCAGGCTTTAAAGAAATTCCTTCCCTGGCTCAGACATACAGCACAGATGTCTCAGCAAGTTTACATGATCACAGGGTGCTATTCCCTAATGGTCCTAGGGTGGGTTTGCCTGGTAGTTTCCAGCACAAGGCAGGGTTGTCGGGTAGGAAACTACAGCAACCAACTTTCAAATCCCACTCTCCTCGAAACCTTTACAAAAAAAAAGTCTCTGTGTATCCCCAGCCATCCCCAAACACCAATGTTATCAATTTCAAAGGTTTATGTACCACTCTTCTAAGGATCAGGAGGCAAACAGGAATAGTATAAAATATGCTTGCTACTGGTCATGATTGTCTATTATGGAAAGGTGCATGCATGCCTACAAATGTGTGCGTTTATGTATGTGTGTACCTGTTCCACCACCTACCCTTGGCTTTGGCCTGCTCTCCTATTTCCAGTATCCCTAGAGCAATTCCCTCTAGACTGCCTCCTGTACCATCATCCCGCCACAACCACTGATTATTCAGAGGAGACGAGCACACACAAGTCAGCCAGGCCGCCCGGAGTGAGGGAATTTCAAGCAGATCACATCCCACTGAAGCACCACAGTAGTTAAACTCACATGGTATGGTCAGCACAGCTCAGATTTAATTAAAGCACTCAATCGCACCATTACCATTTTTGGTGACAGCTCAGGTATAAATATATTAAGCACAATTCTTTCCAGGCACTGCTTGTCAGCATTCTCCTTAAAATGCCCTTTTGTCTTCTCCACCCTCTTTCCAAAGCCCTGAACTTTTAGCTTATAAATGATTAGTACCTATACACTTCCCCCCTTCAATTCCCAAGTTAAATTACCATCTTTAGCCTTTTTCTGGATTCCTCAGGAGGAATAAGTCTCTTCCATTGGGCCATAATTCCTGCCTCTTAACCTTAATCAAAACCACACTGACATCCCAACCTCCTTCCTCATAGCCAAGTTCTCTGTATCTCTTCTCCTTCTGGCTTGGATGTTAAGCATTCTCTCTTTCCACAGATCCTGGACATTGCATGGTGTTTCCTCCGTATCATGCTCTGTGTTTCTCTAGTTTCTCTGCTTGCTGTTGGAATCCTTTTCTCTCATTCATGCCCTCATTCATTCAACAAGTATTTACTGAACACCAAGTATGTGCCAGCAGCTGTTCAAGGGCTAGATATGCATGAGTGAACAAAGCAGACCAAGATCCCTGTTTTTGCAGAGCTTACATTCTAGAAAGTGGAGACAAAGAAATTTAAAAACAATCATCCTGTTTGAATGTTACTAGAATGGGGCACTTGGGAGGCTCAGTCAGTTAAGCATCTGCCTTCACCTTGGGTCATGATCCCAAGATCCTGGGATAGAGCCCCATGTTGGGCTCCTTCCTCAGTAGGGAGTCTGCCTTTCCCTCTCCCTCTGCCTCTCCCCCTGCTCCTGCTCTTTCTCTCTCCATCTCTCTCTCTCTCTCAAATAAATAAAATTTAAAAAAAATATCACTGGATTGTGGGTAGTACCTTAGAAAAAAAGAGAAAAGTAGACCAGGGCAAGGCAAACAGGAGTATGGTGAAGGTGACCTCATGGAGGAGGACTTGAGCTTGGCAAGGGAGTTAGCTAAGCAGGTATCTTAGGAAAGAGCATTTGAAAGGAAAAGATAGCCAGCTCAACCAACGGCTCTCAGGAAGAAGGGCACTTGGCCTTATCTGGAATATTAAGCGAGCAGTAACTGGCCAATGTGGCCAGAGCATTGTGGGTATGGGTGAGCACAGGGGTTTGCTGACCCCTCTGGAATATCACTTGGCTTTCTCTGCTTGCTGATGCACTTGGTGTCTCCCACTCAAAGTAGAATCATATTCCCTTAAAACCTGATAATACACATCTATACAGTGGTAGTTTCCAGACCTTTAAAAATGTGGTTGCCACAGGTTAATAAAAAAAAAAAA
>ML108826.1:31628-89364 GCA_003697995.1 Taxidea taxus jeffersonii | reverse complement strand
AAAGAAAGAAAGAAAGAAAGAAAGAAAGAAAGAAAGAAAGAAAGAAAAAGATGAGAAAGAGACTAAAAGAGAAAGAGAAGAGACAAATTAACATTTTATCAATTTAGCATCAAGTCTGGTTCTGCCTTGTTTTCTTCAGTTTAGGTTAGTAATTCCTGTCTTTCTTTGTATGCAACTCAGAATAGCTGGGACAACTGATGTACTCTTTTGTGCCTGACACGTGCTCATATCTTATTTCCTCTAGGAACGGAGCACGTCTTTATTTTGACAAAGTTTTTCTACAGCCTGTCTTTTTCCTGGATTGGATCCCGGATTGGCATTCCTCCTGAATGCCAGGTCTACACAGGGGGTCTGGTTACCCTTGGCCAGAGAGCCCCAGTTCTGAACGTGAGCCTCTCTATCCATCTGTCTGTTGCTATGTATATGTATGCACACACACCTATATGCACACACATATGATGTGCACACACATGCATGTGAATGGTATCAAGGAAGTCTAGCAGAAGGTGCTGGTGTGTATTTATAGGAATGCTAACCACTCGTCTGGGCTGTTTCTGTTTTCTGTTCCATGTTTTAGTTGGTTTCCTTTGCCCCTACTATTTGCCTTTCAAGACACTTTACAACACAACATTTATGTCTTCTCTGAGATGCCCATCACTGCCAACTTTAACCCATAACAGGTATTTCTTTTGTTGTTGTATAATCTGGTTTCATTTTAAATTCTTTTATCTCTCTAAAAAGTTAGGAAGAAAAATTGCTTTATAGCTCTTTAGTTTGGTTTTCAATTTGATACCATGTTGAGAACAAATTAGGTCAGCCTCTATGCATGTACATACATATGTTTATGTGTATATATTTATATTCTACCTTATCAAATACAAAGGACATTCATTTCTACAAATTAGCTATGCCCCTAACACATCGTCCTTCTCCAATTCGATTCATCAGAACTTCCCTGGGTCTCTACTATGTACAATGCACTATACTAGCTACATAATAACAAATATGAATAAGACATGAAGTCTATTCTTAATGGAGTCACAGTCTATGCTGGAGACAAAAATACCCATAATATAAGTAAAGAGAGATACAGATCTTGACAGTGATTCAAATTTTGTGGCTGAAATGTTTCCCAGTGGCATGCTTCGGGGGTAGACCTAGGACTCATGTGAGTTTCAGAGCACAAGTTGTCACTGTGACCTTTTCTCCCTTCTTGATGGTAGTGGTAGTAGTGAATTTTTTTAGGCATAATCTTGAATTCAAACCCATATATGCTGCTATGGTGCATATGAACCTGATAAGGTACTTAGCCTCTCTATAGCTTATTTACTTATTAATAGTATGTAGTCATATGTATTTATTAAATGAATGGATACCTATAATGTATGTGTCTGGCACAAAGCTATTCCAGGGTATAGAGTGGTGTAGAAGATGGACGAGTTTCTGTTTCATGAAGATTAAATTTTAAAAAACAACCATGCTGGCCAAACTATAGTAATAGAGAGTCAGATATATAATATATAGTATATTATAGCAATATTTATGTAAATATTTTTGCATATTTGAAAGATTATTTAATTCAGTATATTTTATATATTTATTTTTATGTATAGGTTATAAAAAGTGAATTTTTTCTTACATTGACCAGAAATCAAGTGGCAAAGATCTTATAGTCACAAAGTGTTACATGTATCATATATGTTTAATGTCTTACCTCAAGGTACAATGTAGTAAGTGTATTTGGCAACTTTCATTCAATGCAAAGATGTCACAGTTATTATAAATGCTGCTGGCTTTGATATTTCACTGATTCTTGAATCTGGCCGTTGAGATGAATACCAGAGTTCCTAATATGTTATGTCCTAGGTTTTAAATCACCTTCTGGCTCCTCTATTATTCTCTGAACTTAATAAAGACATTATGCCCATGTGTTTTCCAGATCTCATAAAGCGTAAGGAGCTGTAACCTAAGGTGCTGGAGGAAGGAGTCAGTAGATACCTCCGAATGACAACTTTTGTCCTGACCACACAGCCTGGGACCATAACACGGATCTGTGCTCTTCTCCAGCAGCTGGACCCAGGGTAACTTCTGAGAAATGCTGACCTCTGGACTGACTTTATGCAGAGATGAGAGAAATGTGTGTACATTTTAAAAGCAGCGATTAAAGATTTGTCAGACTTTCTACTATTCCTTCATCATTTATCCAAACCTATGAGTGTGACAAAGTGTGTCATTAGAAGGTTTTTGTTAAAAAGAAATCATGTGAAATATGCATAACGATGTATTAAGAAGTTTCCCAACAAGGTGTAGTGAAGTTTCAGACTAGTAACTTTTAGACCCTTTTGCTCAGTGAGAAAACGGGTGTTTCTGAATGTAGATCTATTGGACCTCAGTTTGCTTCTCTGTACCACAGGGTCAATAATAGAGGCTCCTGTGAAAACTGAATAAGTTAATATGTATGGAGGGCTTAGAAAAATACTAACAATAGAAAGCGCCCTCTGTCTTTCTCTCTCTCTGTATCTATCTGCTGTTATTCCTAAATTATTTAAAACTAGAGTATCCAAGTAATTATAAAATGCTCATGATAGGTCTCGGGGTTATATTATTGTAGGAGATTTATATATATATTTTTTACCATCCTGTATTTTCTAAATTTTCTATGATCTATGTGGATTTTACTGATATAATAGCAATATTATTTAAAAAGTATTTTAAAAAGTTAATGGAAAAGATGATCCTATTAGAAATATCAGATGTATTATCATGGAGAGGTCTAGGGATAGTCAAGCACAATTTATATAGTCTATGAACTAAAAGGGTGAAATAAAAGAAAGGAAAATTCCTGATTTACCAGTTCTATGCTTTTGGAGGTGGGAGGCAGGAACTGAGCCTAGCCAAAGGGAAAGTACAAGAAGAAATCCAAGTAAGCCTGTGTTACTTCTTTTTCACCAGTGAGGTAGTCTACATCAGAATCCCATCTTGGAAAGAATGTTGTCCTTAACTTTTACCTATCAGATATTTCATTATTTATCTATTACTGTAACAAATTACCCCAAAACACAGAGACTAAAAACAACACATACATATCCTGTGGGTCAGGAATCTGGGGTCAGGTTCTCCAGGTCCTCTGTCTCACACTCTGTCGTGGGGGTGCAATAATGGTATTAAGCGGAATGGAGGTCATCCCAAGGCTTGAGTGAGGTAGGATCTTCCTCCAAGCTTACTCATGTGTCTGGGCAGGACTTAGGTCCTCGCCAGCTGTTGACTAGAAGTTATCAGTTTCTTACCATTAGGGTCTTTCCATAAGACTCTTACAGGACGGCCACTTTTTTCCCTCTTGAGTAAAGGATCATGGACATGCACAAAAAGCAAAGGAAGAGAGGAAAAGAGAGAGAAAAAAATGTAGTCTTAGTCTATTGGTAACCTAATTTCAGAAGTGATATCCTTTCGCCTTTTCCATACTTTTTATTAGAAGAAAGTCACTATTTCTAGCCCTACACTCAGAGGGGATTATGCAAGGATAGGAATACCAAAAAGAGGGATCACTGGGGACATTTTAGAGACTGCCACCACAGATGTCCTGAAGGATGCTTGTTAAACTACATTTATTGATTCTAAATACTTTCTTCTTATCCTCTTGATTTCTGTGATAGTTATATATATCCAGATATGAAATTAAGTAATCAAATCATAGAGTTGAAAGAAAGGATCTTAGAGAATGTTCATTCCATGACCACACTCCTTATTTTGCAGATATAAAATCTCAGACAGGAAAAATAACAGGTAAATAACTTCCTCTAAGTCATACTGCTGGTTACTAGTTACCTACAATGCAAGAACTAATATGTTTCTTGATCTATGGTTTATCAAGAAATTGAGAAAGATACTATACAAATAATGTTAATTTTATTTGGTCTCTATGTTAAGCCACTTAAATTTTGGCATTTATCTCTTAGGTAGCTTATGTGACTAGTACTAATACACAAATTACCACTAGAAGTGAATAGGAGTGGGGTAGCTGCGTTTCTCAGTCAATTAAGCATCTGCCTTTGGCTCAGCTCATCATCCCAGGGTCCTGGGGTCCCCCTGAATTGGGCTCTCTTCTCAGTGCAGAGCTTGCTTCTCTTCTCCTTCTGCCTGCTTGTGTTCTCTCTCTCTCTCCCTCTCTTTCAAATAAATAAATAAAATCTTTAAAAAAAATCGGAGGGAGAGATAAACCACAAGAGACTGTGGACTCTGAGAAACAAACTGAGGGTTTTGGAGGGGCTGGGGGGAGGTGGGGTGAGCCTGGTGGTGGGTATTAAGGAGGGCACATATTGCATGGAGCACTGGGTGTGGTGTATAAACAATGAGTTTTGGAACACTGAAAAAAAATAAAATTTAATTTAAAGCAAGAGTGGAGTTGGAGATATAGGAGCAACCACAGCAAAAGCCTAAAAGATATATCTTGCCTTAGTAAGAAATCAGTGGATGACAAGAAAATTTGTGTCGGAGGCTATAAAGATTGAGACCCAAGATATACAGTGACAAAATATTTGGCAATACCAGCTGCAAAATCCTGGAAGGCAAATTTTGCATACCAAATTTGCATAAGTGAATGAATGTGCAAAGCCTCCACCCTACCTGTTTTATGTTGAGTGAAAAATGAAATGCCATTTTGTTAAGCCTTTAAAAAATTTAAGTTCATTTGTTATTACAGGTAGTGCCACCTAAACTAATACAGTCTTTTGTGTAAACACCAATCTGTTGCTTTGGTCTTAATTTTTTTTTTATTTGCCAAGCACTTTCTTCCTGCTAATTACCTGAATTTTACAGTGTTTTTATCCAAAATTATTTTAAATACACTAGAGATTAGAAATAAAAAGGTACTATTTAGCACTCAATTTTTGCCAGGTACTGTGCTAAAATATTTAAATTATTTGACTGACACTTTACAGTGTGACCCATGACAGATATACAAACTTTATTCCCATTTTACAGATGGGAAAATTAAGGTTGCGAGAACTTAAGTAATTTGGTTCAAGTTATATCTGTTATGTGAAAATGGTTAGTAACTTAGGACTGTAGCACAGGATAACGATGAGTTTGATGATACTCAAACTAGTGAATATGGGTGATATTGTTTAGAGATAGTATGTTGTATGGGAGAGAAATAAAACAAAACAAAAAATAAAGAGGAGACAAGAGAAAAGAGCCGGGTACAGTACTAGAGAAATAGCTAACTTTAAAGCATGGGTGGAGTAAAAAGCATCTGTCAAAGGAGAGTGATCAGAGAGTCTGAAAGGCAGAAGGAAAAACAGAAGAGTATGCTTTCATGAAAACAAGGAAAGTGAATGTTTCAAAGTGCCAGTAGTTTGAAGTACCTAGTCTAGTCCTTTTCCACAAGGTTTTGAGACTGCCCTTTCTTGTTGAAGGAGACTGATCTTTCCTTTGGTTTTTGTTTGGTTTGGTTTGGTTTGTTTTTTTTTTAAGATTTTATTTATTTATTTATTTGACAAAGACAGAGGTCACAAGTAGGCAGAGAGGCAGGTGGGGGGTGGGGGGAAACCAGGCTCCCCACTGAGCAGAGAGCCAGATGTGGGGCTCAATCCCAGGACCCCGAGATCATGACCTGAGCTGAAGGACCTGAAGATCATGACCTGAGCTGAAGGCAGCTTAACCCACTGAGGCACCTAGGCGCCCCTCCTTTGTTTTTTAAAGAAGTCACTGACTGTTTTAAAAAATGGTCTACTTTTTATAGAAGAAAAAAAATCTTGAGGCCTAGCATATAATGAGACTGAAACATAGCATATGTAACAAGAGTATACAAAAAATATCAAACTCTGGAGTAGGGCTTATGACATCTACCTTTTTATAAATCTGATGGGTATCATGTTTGAGAACTACTGGCCTAGAAGATGGTAGACTCAAATGAAAGAAGTAAGGTGGTGGCTATGAACATTTCAAGTAATAACTGAAATTATGAGTGATAACATGTTATTGTTATTGACTAATATTATTAGATAAAGCACCACCAGGGCTCTGGAAAAAATATATAGAAATACAGGAAAACTTGAAAATACTCTTTTATAAGAATTTTGATCAAGATTTTCCCTAAGGTATAAACATTAGTGAAAGAAAGGGTATTAAACATTGTTTTAACGATTTTATTTATTTATTTGACAGAGGGTGAGATCACAAGTAGGCAGAGAGGCAGGCAGAGAGAGAGGAGGAAGCAGGCTCCCCGCTGAGCAGAGAGCCCGATGTGGGACTCGATCCCAGGACCCTGAGATCATGACCTGAGCCGAAGGCAGAGGCTTAACCCACTGAGCCACCCAGGCACCTGAAAGAAAGGGTATTAACAAACACTCAAAGCCTTCCCCATCAAGTGTGAAATTTCTGGAATATTTACATTAATAACATTTTATCACTATCAATTTAACCCGGGGAAGGCTGAGTGTCTCTTCTGATTTGATAATTTTCCCTATCAAACAAATGTAATTAGATACTTCTAACATCTTTTTTTTAAGAAGTGAAAGAAAAAATATTTATGATTTTCCAGGAACCCTCTGATATAGTCTGATACTTTTAGATATAACCTGAAAGTTTAATCTTATTTTTTATATAAGATCTAATTTTTGACAGGTAGAAATGAAAAAAGTTTTCTGGAGAGATTTGGACATTTGGTTTAGATAGGATCATAGGTACCTGAGAAACAGTACTTTGGTTAAGCATTTAATTAAAGTGTTAGTAAAGCACTAAAAAAAAATTACATAATAGGATTGTTAAGAACCTTAGTTCTTTGATAAATGATGACTTTGGTTTTTGTTCTTTTAAAAAATTATTTATTTATTATTATATTTTTAGGAGAAGAGGAGCATAGGGAGAAGGAGAGAGAGAATCTTAAGCAGGCTCCATACCCAGTGTAGAGCCCTACAGGGGCCTGATCTCATGACCCTGAGATCATGACCTGATCTCAGAGTGGATGCCTGATGACTGGGCCACCCAGGTGCCCTTTTAGTTTTCTGTTCTTTTACCCCCTTTAAATAATCAGGGCTAATAATAGTTAATATAAAGCCCAGAAATTATTCTGACATAACACAGAATTTTACAATGTAGGCAGATTATGCAGAGGGTGAAGAATTACTTTTGGTATCGTAGGTGAAGGTATTAATAAGTAAAACAAGGAAACAAGCCAATCAGGATTGAACAAACTGCTAACATTTTAATATATTTCATAGTTTCTCTTCAGACTCAAGTATTATAATCCAAGATAAATTCACATACAAGTTTTGTTCTTTATTACACTTTTTCAGATTTTAGAAGTGACACCTTACTTTTGGATAGCACTTAGGGAATCCACCAGGTAAAAACAAATTTCATAATTATTTTAAGGTATTATTAGGTATTAGGTATTATTACTGTCAACATGGAAATGTATTCACCATTATTCTCTCTCTCTCTTTTTAAGATTTACTTATTTTTATTTTAGAGAGAGAGAGAGAGAGAGAGTACCCAGGGGGTGGGGCAGAGGGAGAGAGAGTCCTAAGCAGAGTCTGCTCTGAACTTGAAGTCAGTCAGTTAAGTGTCTGCCTTTGGCTCAGGTCATGATCACCGGATCCTGGGATCAAGCCCTCACCAGGCTCCGTGCTCAGTGAGAACCTGCTTCTCCCTCTCCTACTCCCCCTATTTGTGTGCCCTCTCTCTCTATCAAATAAATAAATAAGACATCTTAAAAAAAAAAAAAAGGCAAGCCCAAGTAGAATAAAATGTATGCTTGCATTATACTTAAAATAGAGAAAACTTGAAAAACATGTCAGAGAAAAGGCATAGTTTGTTTTTATTAAGCCAAAATTATTAAACTGGTCTTGCTTGCCAAAGATTTACACTAAGTTTACCAAATTCACATACTTTAGGCATACCTTAAGTATATGAACTTGGATTCTTAAAAGATTTCTGAGTTACTTTTTGTAAGAAGACATTTTTTTTAAGTCAAGTACATTTAAAATATTAGAAGTGAAATCTTCATACTCTCTAGGAAATTTAGGAATAATGTGTATATTCACTTATGTCTATTAACCAGTTAGAGCATATGAAAATTAAAACTTCAGAGTTTAATAATAAAGATACTTTAATGTAATTGTAGCTAATATTAGATTAATTGCTAATATTAGGATTAGTTGCTAATACTAAGATTAATATTCTAATCACATATGAAATATCTGATTTATTTATCAGAACACTAGTATAGTAACATATATATGTAAATATTGTTATCTTCATTTTATAGGTGAGGACACCAGGACACATAGAAATTAAGTGTCATACAGTAAGTAAGCAATTGAGCCAAGATTGAGGTGGCAATTTTGAGGTCACACATTCAGTAATTGTGAAGCTGGAATTTCACCTTGGGTTTGTGTGATATTCAAAGTTCATGCTCTTCTTTCTTCCTCCTATTGTTTCCTAATGCTTTAAAAGACAAACAACTCAAGTCATGTACATGCAAAACTATAATAGGAAGCCAAGTATGATAGGACCCGAAAGTGTTATTAGTTGCTATTGGATGGAGTTCCGAGGAGGACTGGGCTGATTTGGCTAACTTTAATGGTGGCATTGACCTTTTAACTCAATCTCAGTGAGCACGATTTAGCACAGTAACACATGTCTTACATTATTTCAATAAGTGCACTCATGATGTTCCCTAGAAGTTCTGTAATTCTTTTGTAAGGATCCTAAGTCTAGAAAATGAACTCTAAATAGGAGATAAAGACCCAGAGAAAAACACAGGTATACCCCATTTCTTGAAAAATTGTGCTATACCCTTACACGTGTACAAAAGGCGTGCATTATTCGTACCTGTTTCCACGAAATGAAGAAGTTGAAGAGAATTTTCACTTTTACAAAATAAGGTGAAAAGGGAAAATAATGTTCAGTGTTTGCTTTGCAGTGAGCTGTTACCAAGGCTGCATGAACCCCAAGCAGCAAGAAGGCTCTGCCAAGCTTCTTCCCTGGGAACTACACCCCACATCTCAGCATCAAGCCCCATAGTTTTGAGCTGTTTCTGTGAGCATCTGTGCTTTATCTTGATTGATTTTGTTTATCCAGTCTTTAGGTATCAGAAAAGCCTAAGAGAGGTTATTTTTTGGCTCTAGGAATGCTCAAAAAATTTCCATGTAAATTAACGGTAATTGCTTCTTTGCTTTACGCCATTTTGGTCTATAAAAGATTTCATAGGAACGTTCTACTTTTAGATGGCCAGGAAACCTGTAGTGTCACATATACCTCAAATTATGCAAAAAAAAAAAAAAGGAAAGTGATGTTTTGCCATGAAAGGCAAAAGGAAGACAGGCAGTTGTGACAGAAGAGGCTGGAAAAGGTAAGTATGCTTACATGTGCAACATATTATCTAATTTTCATGAGCAAGGGGAGGAAACAAAATACCTACCAATGTTATGAGAAAATACAGAGGCTTCCTTCATCTAAGACTAAAATGTGTTCCAGGTAAAAGTGTCTTGAGTGCCTAAGCTAAAGTCATATCCAGGACAAGACCTGGCAGGTCTCACCATGAAAGCCACTGCTGAGACACTCATCATGACACTTGTGTATCGGAAAGACGAGAAATGTTCACTGTGAGATTTGATTCCAAGAGGGAGAGCATGCCTGAATTTTTGTTTTAGTCATTTTGCACATACTTCAGATCTACTGTTTGCTAATATTGTTTTCTCTTAATTAACTCTTTTGAACCATTGCATAGACACTTGCCAGTGAAGGGTCAGGCCACCAAGGAATACCTGCACCAACTGAATGACTACTAAGGTCCAAGAGCTTTAAGGAAAGAAAAATATGTATGTGTGTGTGTGTGTACACGATTACTTACATGGATACAACTTCATGGATAAAGAAACTCAGATTAAAATTAACTAATTAACATTTAATTTCCAAAAGCTAAAAAGGGTAGGAGTAGGATTGGAACAAAGATCTGTCAATGCCAAAGTTCATTCTCTGTGTAAAACTGAATGCAAGGAAATAACTTTTTTCTCCACAAGTGTTGAACAGGGGCTCAGGCCAACCAAAATGTCATTTCTTTCTTTGCCTTGCCAACTGCAAAGTAAAGTAGACTGCAAGCCCCAGGCACCTCAGACATGAGTTACATAAACCATAAACCATATTTAATCATGATAAATGCGGTTAATATATTTCTAGGATATTCTCTCATTTATTTAGTGTTTATTAGTCATTCTTCAA
This sequence comes from Taxidea taxus jeffersonii, assembly GCA_003697995.1. NCBI lineage: Eukaryota > Metazoa > Chordata > Mammalia > Carnivora > Mustelidae > Taxidea > Taxidea taxus. The sequence continues at coordinate 79,140 of ML108826.1, read as the reverse complement.
TCTAGCAATTAGAATCTGGGAAGCTGGAAACCTCAATACAATTTGCTTTGCAAAGTCATTTTTAGCCTCCACCTGTAGTACACAGTTTAAGATCTGGTTCAGAAATAAAAACCATTCACATACCAATATGAAATTTTATACTGACCAACCTTGAAATAAATATATGTGTTGAATTATTGAAAGGGTCCAAAATTCAGAAAAGGTAATTCACATTGACATCTAAAGCTCAGATCTTAAATGCTTTACAGGTTTGTTTCATTTTAATGACTACTAAAAAAGGAAGCATTGGCAGAGTTCATTTTACTCCATTTCAGGATACTTGTCTGTAATATTCAGCAATAGGTGTAAAATGAGAAAGATATTGGCTTGTTTTAAGGGTTAGGGACTATACTTCATATATATGAACAAATCTGTAATCTATTTCCTAATAATTTACTATAACCCCATATATCACTAGATTATATTTGTTATTATAATTTCCAAAGTGATTTTATATTTGATTTCAACTTTATTATTGTGATAGCTTTTACCATTTTATGTAAAATAGGTTTTAAAACCTTGTGGGGTATAGTTAACTATAATCACAGAAAATACTTAAATACATTATTTTTTGAGAAAAATAAAATTATGATCTTCTGATAGGTAAGCATTAATTTTTCTTAACCATAAAAAGAATTTTGATTAATATTTTATTTTTATTTGAGCTTTAATAACTTTATATCTGCAGTAATATATTAACTAATATCCATTATTAGTGTAATCTCAAAAATTTTGCTTTTACTCACAAAAACAATTTTTCAGAAGAAAGTCATACTATTTTGCATAAATTAAGTATTCTGAAGTACAAATGAAAAGAAAGGAAAGGATTAGTGTATGCTTGTTCTAGTTTTCCTAAACATTTTAGCTAGCTCACATGTTTAGAAAAAAAATCCTCACTGTTGTATTTAAGAAAAAAAACAAAAACAATTACTATATGAGTGGAATCAATACCTCATGGTAAATGAATATCAGCGTTTCTCTGGATCAAGTAGAGTATGACTTTTATGGAGCTGCTTATTTATTGTTAAGCATTTTCTGAGTTCCCTTATCACCAGATTATGACAGTCTCTTCAGCTTCTCACATTTCTGAGGGAAATCACATTAAAGACATTTCATACAGGACACTAGTGAAAAGGCCTTATGAATTTGAAGTACAGGAATTAAGAGTGTCTTTCCGAATAACTTTTGAATTTCTTTTGATCACTGGATGTCCTCAGAGAAAATAGTTTTTGACTTACAGGACTTCCTCCTAAACTTTAGCAATCTGTGAGTTCCTGTGCCTCCAGAATTCCAGTTCTTCAGTGTTAAAGGTTGGGTATTCTCTTGGTTAATTTATATTTTATTTTATTCTTCATAGTTGAAGAACAAAAATTTAAACTCTTCTCAAATGTATAGCTGGACACGAATAATCTAAATAACAACTTGCTGTTATTAATTCCTCTTGCCATGAGGAATTTGGAAATTGGTTCTTAAGTGTCATTTTGTAATGTCCATGTTACACTTTTTAGCTAAAAATGAGTCAGCTGAGTAATGATTATTTGGTTTCTTTTTTTCATTTCAGATAACTGACATGAATATCCTCATCCATAACAGAAGACTATAATGCTTTAATTATTGCATATTTTCAGTTTATAATGCCTATATGCTAATATTTTATCAAATCTCTAATGAAATTCTTCACTTTATTTTTTGTTACTATTTTCATTTATTTTCTAGGACATTTTCATTACAGTTACTTTGAAGTTTTCTGCTAAGAAACTAACATTTGGATTACTAGAGGACCTTTTTCCCTATTGTTTAGTGCTTTTCTGTTGTTTTCAACCATAAGGTCCTGACTTGGCATGACCAGTTATGTTTGACTGAATGATAGATATTGTAGAGATTCCAGATGATGGTGTCATCATTCTCTGGTGAAGGCCTACCCTTTTCATTAGTTAAAGACAGTGGCTCGCTCATTAATCCATCAGAGATTTTACTGCATAGAGCCTGACCGTAGCCCTGGTAAGAACAGCCTTGCCTCACCTCGCCTCTTCTCTTCTCTTCTGCTCTCCACTCCTCTCCTCCCCACTTCCCTCTCCTCCCCTCCTGTCCCCTCCCCTCCTGCCCCCTCCAGTCTTTTCTTTTTCCCTCCTTTCCTCTCCTCTCCTTTTCTTTCTTCCCTTCTTTCCTTCCTAAGACCAGCCAGTTTCTGATCCACCCCTGCCCCTCCAGGATTTTCAACTGAGAGTTCAATCAATTTTCTTGGACCTTACTTCTGTCTTAACTTACCTGCCAGAAAAATCTGATCAGCTTTTCAGAGGTATTTCACTTAAGTTTTTAGTCTTTTATTTCACACAGAGACTGGCCACATATTTGAAGCTTCCAGAAGTTTCCACACACACAAAAAAAAGCTTTTTTGGTTCTTCTTGCAATGGTCCTTCATCAGTATAAATGTCAGATTCCAGCTTTCTGTCTCTGCTTCAAATTTCTGCATAATAGATTACCACAAATTTAGCAGCTTAAACACAGTATCCGCTTATTAGGTAATATTTCTGTAAGTCAAATGTTTGAGCATGGCATGACCAAGTTCTCTACTCATGCTTTTACCAGGCTGACACCAAGGTGTCAGCTGGTTTGCATGATCATCTGGAAGGCTGGCTAAGGAGCAATCACCCTTCCTTCAGGCGATTGGCAGAATCTAGTTCCTTGCAGTTGTGAGACTGAGGACCATATGCTAGCCAGTGATAACTCTTAGCTCTTAGGGACTGCCTGCTATGCCCTGCTGTGTGGCCCCCTCCATTTTCAAACCCTGCAAAGGAGAATCTTCCTCATTACCTCTCATATCTGGAATCTCTTACAAGGAACAGTCCAGTCCCCTTAAGGTCTCACCTGATTAGATCAGGTCCATCAAGGATAATCTCCCTTTCCTAAAGTCAACTTTGCCATTTAGCATAACCTAATCACAGGAGTGCCATTTAAGGTCCCTCTCACACTCATGACTGAAAAATACTCCAGGGGAAAAATGACTGTAGTAGTAAACTCACCTTTTCAAGGTTCTCTTTGGAGTTTTAGCCCCTGTGATTCTCATTGCCCAAACTCTGAACTTTCCATTTTGTCCAGATTTTCTGATTGTTCTAAGTGGAGCATTGCAAGCTGCTCTGTTCCACTTGAAACCAGACTTCCTTATTAAGTCTTTGAAATCCTTGAGTTACAAATTTCTAATTACAATGATAATAGTGAGCCATGACTTAATTCTTTTTTTTTTAAGATTTTATTTATTTATTTGACAGAGAGGGAGAGATCACAAGTAGGCAGAGAGGCAGGCAGAGAGAGAGTGGGGAAGCAGGCTCCCTGCTGAGCAGAGAGCCTGATGCGGGACTTGATCCTGGGACCCTGAGATCATGACCTGAGCTGAAGGCAGAGGCTTAACCCACGGAGCCACCTGGGCGCCCCCTTCATTCTTCATATAATCTCAGAGTTCACTAAACTAAAAGTGATTTCACAAAAATGATGTTTTTTGATTACTTGGCTTAGTAACTTGCTCTGTAAGACTCATCATACCAGAACACTTTTTTGTTTTGTTTTGTTTTTTAATATGAATTTGTGTATCATCCTTGTGCAGGGGCCAGGCCTAATCTCTGTATCAGAATGCTGGTTTTGTTCGATATGGTTGCCCTGGGTTTTAGTTCATTTATTTTTATATAGTGTGTAATATTTTTAATAAATATTTATAATTAGATACATACATAAAATGATGTTGGGATTTTGAGACTCTGGGATTTTGAAAAATGTTCAGTTTCAACAAATTAAATTGAAGCATCTATTAATAATAAAAAAGTATTTTCAGCAGCACATTCTTTAGATTGAATGATATTTTTTTAGCTTCAGATCTCAAAAAAGATTTAGTTTAGAATTTTGCTTTACAGAGCTTCTTAATTTTTTTTATGGGTGATCTTTGTAATGTAAAAAATCTTAAAATTATCCAATCCTTTCCCCTTCACCCCCCAAAAAAGATCTTTACAGAAATGAGAGCCTTTCTTTGCTTTTAGTAAAAGTGTAATAAGAGCTATCCTCATGAACACAGATTATGCTTTAAATTTATTTGAGAAAAGAAGTATAGTTATTATGTTTTGTAAAAGTCAGAACACATTTGAAAGAATTGGCAAGAGATAATTTAGATGACAGGCTGTGTTTAAAAGGAAATGTTAGCATTCACATGTCTATTAAATATATATATACATATATGCATGATGACAAAGATAAGGAAAATATTGATGAATAATAAAATTGTCTCCTATTCACAATTAATATGTGTTTGTACTGCAACAATCAACTTTGGGCTCTCCTTTGTGTTATTCTTAACTTCATGGGATTCTTCAATATTGCAAGGATCATAGAATATAACAGTTAATTATATTTGCTCCCTTTGGAGCTGTAGAATATAATGGACTGAGAGCATGAGCTGTAGACACATTAAATCTGTTTTCTTATTTGTCTTTACCTGAAAAGATAAGAAAAAGTAAGACTGCCCTTGCAAAGCTGTGAAGGTTCCAATACACTGAAGCAAAGCAATTGGCCAAAGGTATGAGCATGCATTCTCAAAATATAGCCCAAAGCAATTACTATTTAACTGAAAGTTTCAGTAAATGAAAATTTTAGGAAAATAGCTTCAGTTCAAATTTAAAACTATCACCATGCATTGGACAGTGAGATTTATATCTTTATAATATAAATACTCAGAAAAGTTTATTTTCAAAAACTGTTTTAGGTATCTCACTGCAATAATTCCAGGAAACTGAATGTGTTTCTGAGCATCTGAGGGTATTTGTAGATGGTCCCACTTTCCTTGGTACTAAGTAGTAGAGTCCCCAGTGCTTACTACTACTTTACATAACCCCAATTTTCATTGCCGTCCTTATATTAGTTCATTTAATGCATTGTTTTGAGACCGAATTCCACTATTTCTGAATTCTCAATAGCTCTAAGGGTAGACGTTCTAATTTTTGGTGGCAGACTCTCCCTTGTTTCTGGAAGCTAACACATTTAAGAATCTTCAGAATTATTCACATGTAAGGTAAGTACCAAAAATATAGTCCATTTTTCTATAGGGACATACAAATTGAGAATAATCCAAAAGAAAATATTTCAGGGATGCCAAATATAATCTGTTTCATAATAGAATTGCTTTAAGGAGGGATTTCTCTGAATAGATAATTAATATATTACCTGAGGTCTCGATTAGATGTGGATTCCAGGCACTTAGGAAAGAGAGAATTGAAGAAGGAGAGTTAAGTTTAAGACCTGAGCTCTAGGACCATGGTGACAAATCTGGGCAAAGTGGAAGGGCAACCATGAGGGGCATGCAGTAAGGGGAGATCTTTCAGAATTGAAGAATACATTTGAGTTTTAGTTTTATTAATATGTTATTTCTAAACTCTTATAATGTTCAATTCAAAAGTCTGATGAGTGGTAATTTAAAAAATAAGTGGGGAGGTTGTATTTTGTAGTGGAAGTGAGCCTGAGAGACCCACAAATTTTTGGAGTGATAGGTATCCCCTGGTCAAAGAAGATAAGCAGTAAATATCAGAAATACTGATGGAAGGGACTAGATGCCTTATAGTCAAGGTACAGGCTCCAGATGAATAATATTTGAATTTAAGGTTAGGATGAAGGGAGAGATTAAAATTTTAGATAGCATAATCACCGTAGGTTCTGCAGGAAACAAGTAACTTAGTAAAGTCTTGATTAAGGGATGTCTGGGGGAAGGAATATTTGATACAGAGAAAACAGCATGTACAAAGGCCCTGAGATAGGAATATGCCTGTTGTATTTGAAAAATTAGAGGGAAGCATGAGTGACTGCCTGTAGTGATTCAAGGGAGAAGTCAGAGAGGTCTTCAGAGCCTTATAGATTATTGTGAAGATTCTGTCTTTTACAGTGAGAAGATTGGGAAGCTAAAACTGAAGAATAACTAGAGTGGATATTGAAACAACAACAACAGCAACACTCTAGCTGCTCTAGCTGCTGCCCTGAGAGTTAGGGCAGAATCACAAAGATCACTTAAGGATGTGAGGATGTGAGAAAAACAGATTCCAACATTTTTTTTTTTTTTTTGACTGAGCAACCAGAAGAACAAAGGTGCCATTTACTGAGAGAAGGAAGCTTGAGAGAGAAGCAGGTGGTCATGCAAGGTGAGAGGGAGGGGAGTCTACTAGCAAACTGGCTTTGAATCTTGTAAGTTTGAGGCCAAGTAAAGATAACAAAAAGACAGTTGTATGCACAACTTTGGAGTTCAAGAAGGAAAAACCCCATATTGGATATAATATAAATCTTGAATATTCCATTACCTACCTTAGTCTTATGAGAAAATTTTTATCCCAAGTGGTAGGTGCAGATGTTCAGATATGGATGGATGTAGAAACATTTTAAATTCAGAAATATTACCTTGGAATGACACACTATAGAAGTTCTTAGCAAAATGTAAGCAGATCCATAGAGAAGTGCTGGCCAAAAAGAACAAGATGACAGGGTCCATGCATCTTTTCAGAGTTCATGCTGCTTGATCCTGAAACCAGCCTTCCCTTATTCCCAGGTGGAGTTCTCTGTCTTCCCTCTCCCCATTTCCTTCTAGAGCCTTTTTGTTTTGGGAGGCCACGTTTCAACATTGATTTGTAGTTAAGTGTTTACAGGTCTCACTCTACCATTAGATTGGGAGTCTTTAAAGAGTGAAGTTATGTTGGTTATTTTATACGTTTTGTTTCCAATACAGTGCCTTAACATTGTAGCTACCCAATATCTACTTAGTGTATAAATAATTGAGTGATGCTTTTCCTGTATCCATAAACTAGGATAGTAAGCTGCTGAATATTTCCAGTTGGATGTCCTATAGTCAACCCAAATATAATAGGTTCAAAACGGGATTGATTTCCTTATCCTAAAAATCTGCCTTTTATCCTAGATTTTTAGTGTCAGTTAGGAATATAACTTTGCAAGAAGATGTATTGAAACAGAACTTTCCAATCCCAACTTTCTTACTCAAGTCTTATGTTGCAATGCCCTGTGTCCTATTAATTCAATCTCTGAAGTGTCTTTAGAATTAGGTCTATTCATATCTCTACTCCCTGTGTCATACCCTATATGCTTTTCTACTTTTGCTCATTTCCCCCACTACACACCCCCCCCCATATCACAACTGATTATAATCCTTGAAGTCCCACCTTCAACCCACTTGTGGCACGCATTTGTCCTCACTGGCTCAGTCAGCATAATTTTTCTCCCTCTCCACCAGCACAGTGTAACTCTACAGCCTAGCTGGTGTTATAGAAGGGAAATTGATACATTTATTTCACATTGGCTTGTGGTTTTCTCATCTTTGCACTCCAACACTTAGCCCATTGCCTTTCATAAAGAAGACACTTGGTAAATAATTATTGAGTTGATTGAGTGTGTATGGATCTTGTTCTACTGATTCTTTGACATCATAATTCTTTTTTTTTTTAAGATTTTATTTATTTATTTGACAGACGGAGATCACAAGTAGGCAGAGAGGCAGGCAGAGATAGAGGAGGAAGCAGGCTTCCCTCTGAGCAGAGAGCCCGATGTGGGGCTCGATCCCAGGACCCTGAGATCATGACCCGAGCTGAAGGCAGAGGCATTAACCCACTGAGCCACCCAGGTGCCCCGACATCATAATTCTTTTCGTGAAGTAATTGCCACTCATCAAAAGTCATTCTCTTTGATATGTTTGCTTTTCACTTATAGTAAGCCTTACTATTCAGTAGCAGGATACATTTAAAAGACACCTTTAAAAACAATATTTTCCACATTGAAAAAAAATGTTTGATCATTTAGTATAAATTACTTCCTCACTTGTGAAAGGTCTAATTGGAGAGGATTTCTGTTGGACTAGTGCATATTATTAATATGCACCAACATACTAATATGTTACACAAAAATGCTAGTCCTTTGCATTCTAAATATTTTGTGTGCTCTCTGTCTGATAGAGGAAACATGGTACTTTAAATTTTTATTTAAGTGCAGTTAACAGATATTTTGATAATGCATTAGAAATGGAACTGTGCACATAAATATTTCACTATGCATTGATTATATTTATCACCCTTTTAGAGCATAATAGGCAAATATGCTGTCAAGATATTCTTTAGAGTAGAGAAAATTGAGTCTGTTGTTTTTCCAGATAAGTGAATAGTCATTGTACCACCTCAAAAATGAGGATTTATAGCTGTATGTTTACAAATTAGAGGAAAAGTTATCAAAAAATAATTTGATTTGTCAACACTAACACAGAAAGCAAGAGAATGCTTGAAGTGGCATGCTGAAAGCAGGTCAACCAAAAATCTTTATGTTGCAGTGAAATTCTATACATGGTCCTGTAGGCTATGAATCATTTTCACTCCTGTGAAAATGAAAGAATTACTATTCTGAATGAAGGATCTAATGCAGCACTTACCTATTGACTATGTGTTTTATATGATAAAAGAGTTATAAACTTTGTGAATCCTAGAACTCCAGGTCCCATCATATTCATGATCATATTCAAATAGGTGTGCAGGCACCAAAATCTAGTGATATTTCTGATACTTAAATTCTGAAACTCTTTTCTTTTCTCTCCAATTCATTATTGCTTTGGAGCCTGTCTTTGTCTAAAATGAGTACCTTAAAGGATAGCTGAATTTAAATAGATAATAATAATAAACTGCCTTTTTCAATATCACCTAATCAATGCAGATGTTTCTTCTTGTTTTATTTTCCAGTCTCTAATTGCTTTTATTATGTAAGTAATCTTAGTGTCTCATAAAAAGTCTTTTCCTACTCTATTCTTCTTTCTCTTGGCTTATTATCTGATTCTGTATCCTAATATTCTGACAAAGACACACTTTGTAAAAAAGAAGATGGCAGGGAGAAACTAAATAGAGAAACAGTACATTCTCTCCAGTTAACAAGGTACAAAGGCTAGGAAATTTATAAGTTAATATTTTCACCCTTTTAACAAATTTATCCTGGTCAGTCTTCACAGATGCCTTCAAAGGCACATCCAATATTTTCAGATGATCCTTTTATTCACAATCTATCCTGCACTGATGCCCTTTCTTTTCACTCTTTTACTGGGGGTAGAGGAGGAGGGCTTGGTGAATGTTGTGTAAATTTAGCTGGAAAATTCCAGAAACACTACCAAGTAGAGCCCTACTGGGTTCATCCCAGTCCTGCCACTCTACCTCTAGGCTAGGGGAAGGAAACTTTTAATTTATTTCCCTCACTTTTCAGGTATCACTGGACAGAAGTTTGAGAAGGAAATTTTGTTTACTTTATAACAATATTAATAGTTGTTAACCACTGAAAGATCTTCTTTGCCAAAACCAGTGCGAATGTGTAACGAGTTCTACCCCAGCTGAGTTCAGAATGGATATCCAAGTGAACATGGTGATTATTCTTAAGGCCATTCCTAACCTGTATCTAATGGAGTCCAGTGATTAAGATCAGGAAACTTGTTTATTTCAGTCAACTGGGATCTTTTGTCCTTCGAAGTCAGAGACAAACATAGTCTGTTTGCTTTATCAGATTCATTCCAGAATCTCGGTTTCAATTTCTTCATTTGATTTCCTGATAGCTTCTAATTTGTCCTCATTTTCTTCTTTAGCTCTGATTTGTTTCACTAACAGTGAAATTCTGGGAGATTTTTGAAGGAGCCATGGATTCCAAAAGAGCTTAGGAATTCTTTCCTCTTTGACACTTCCATTTTCACTTACTTCTGAGCCTCCCTGTCCTGTTCTACTGTCCCTTATGGAACTGTCAGAGTTAATACAGCCTGTACATGACAGAATATATTTCCCCTAGTTTAAATGTACATTTATGAACAGAGGTGTCTTCTAGTCTGTTATATTCTTGTTCTAGTGAAGTGGTTGGCAAACTTTTTCTATAAAAAGCCAGAGAGTAAATAGTTTAGGCTTTGCAGGCCACATGTGGTCTCTGTTCTAGCTTTTCAGCTGTGGCCTTGTAGTATGAAGGTAGCCTTAGGTAATGCATAAATGAATGAGTGTGACTATGTCACAATAAAACTTTACTGTGGACACTGGAATTTGAATTTCATATAATTTTCACATGTCACCAAATATAATTCTTCTTTAGATATTTTCCCCTGGCCACTTAAAAAAATAAAAACCATTCTTGTGAGTGGTTTAAAAAAAAGTAAAGAAAACATGTAGCAGGCCCCTGGGCCCTAGTTGCTTACCCCTGTTCTACTACAGTTAGTCTCTTTGTAGTATTTTTTTACAGTTTTAATTCCCTTTGTAAGGCTTTAAAATGAATTAAAAATGGGGCGCCTGGGTGGCTCAGTGGGTTAAGCGTCTGCCTTCAGCTCAGGTCATGATCTCAGGACCCTCAGGGACCTGGGATCGAGTTCTGCATCGGGCTCTCTGCTTGGCAGGGAGCCTGCTTCCTCCTCTCTCTCTGCCTGCCTCTCTGCCTACTTGTGACTTCTCTCTGTCAAACAAATAAATAAAATCTTAAAAAAAAAAAGAATTAAAAATGGTGGCTTTTCTCTGCCTTAATTTTATACATTTCTATTCACTGTGTGTAGTAATTCCAGTTATGATTCAGTATCTAACTGACTTGGTAAAATATTATTCCTTGCCTGTTTTCTAAGTTCTTTATGCAAATAACTTGCACAAAAATGTCAAGATTTCTTTTAATTCTAAGTCCTTTGTGAGCATACCTCTCTTCCACTTGCCCCAAGATTTGGTCTTACCCACATGGAGATAGGAAGAAGCTATTCAGTTATCCATGCAAAGTGAACTTGGAACTCTTACTTCTGATAAGGATTCCAATTTCTTAGGAAACTGATTGTGGAGATATATGGATGTGTGTCCATGGGTAAGCAAAGATTATCTTCTATTTCAACACTTCTTAAGGGGATAGGTTTGGTTTTCTCAATTTAGTAGACTATGTAGGGCTACATTTATTTGGATTTATGGCTCATATATTCACTTCTTTTTAAAAAGATTTTATCTATGTATCAGAGAGAGAGAGAAAGCGTGAGCACACAAGCAGGGGTAGTCACAAGTAGAGGGAGAAGCAGACTCCCTGCCAAACAAGGAGTGGGTGCGGCACTCAATCCCAGGACTCTGGGATCATGACCTGAGCAGAAGGCAGGCGTTTAACAGACTGAACCACCCAGGTGTCCCTCATATTTTCACTTCTAAATAGATATTTTTCTCAACTTTGCACCCCCAACTTTATTGCATTGTCATCTTCATAATGGTTCTTTCACTTAATAATTTAGATAAACTTGGTTGTATCATCATTCTAAATCCTTATTAGTACTGATTTTTATCCCAGGATTATTTTGAAATCTTGGATGCACCCTCTAAATGTGTCTTTTTTTTTTTTTTTTTTAATCCTGGACCCATGTGTCCAGAGAATTTGTGTTTGAATGATAAAACTCTGTCTAATGAAAACTCAATAGGTAGCCAGGATCCCTTTTTACTCTGGGTTTCGGTTACCATCACCACCCAAACATGAAAAATATCCCTCTTTCTTCAGGCTACTTTAGCCCATGTGGCTTTTCCCCTGTCCCATTTTCCTCAGGTTTATTACATGTACCTACTTGGCCTATCTTGCCAAGTTTTTCTTCTCCAATTTCTTGTATCTTCCTCTGCAGTGCATCAGATTCTGCAGCCCAAAAAGAACTAAATTACACAAGGTGAGATGTTTGGTGGGGAGAAGCAAAAGGAGCAGAGAACATTATTGGTGATGGATATGTACATGAACATATGCACATGTACAAGATTCTAGGAGCATCTGTACATTATTAATCTTTGAATTTACTACCTTATCAAGAACTGAAGTACGAACCCAACAGTTTCTTTCAAATAATAATATCAAGTATGTCTGTTTCCATTCTTCAATTATATTTTCTTCCAAATGATCATCTTTGACTTTAGGGGACATTTTGAGAAATTATCTCTTACCTCTCCGCTCAGAGTATGTACTCTTTTGTTCAAGTGAATAACTTGTTTACTTGCTATCAAAATACAGACAGTAGGATGATTGGTTTATTTACTGCTTGAAGGTTTTCTTTTTCCATTTAGAGCGAGACTATCATGTGAATAAACTCGAAGAAACATGGAAATATTTGTATTTTCCTTTTCAAATGGAAGAACGGCTGATTAACAAGTAGGATGAAATTAAAGTTAATATTCGTCAAATATCAAATGAAATAGAAGGTTATGACATTGACGTGTCTGGAAAGTCTCTGACAAATTGTCTGCATTGCTAATCCAAACCTCACAACACTTAGCTCACACACAATTTCTTCTCACACCTGATATAAATGTCTGGAACAACTTTATGGTGTTAAATATTAATGGTCCGTAAATATTGAACAACTTACATGTGAAAAATGTGTCATGTCACCAGCATTTTATCCCATAAAATTTGTATTGTAAACTAGTGTGTCCGTCCTTTAAACCAGTACTTCAATAGAGATGCTTTTAATGAGGCCACAATTTTCTTGCATTGTCCAAGATAGGTCCTAGGTAATTTTTCAATCATTCTCTCTGTGGATATCTCATGGGCAAATAGTATTCAGTATTCATATATTCTCTTGCTGTCCATCTTACCCTGGGGCTCCTGTACCATCTTGAGTCACAAGTTCTTTCTTCCACAGCAGTCAACCCATTCCTAGCCCGAAACACGGCTTGTTGGTCTGCAGAATGAACTGTCGGACAAAGGTTTTCCTCGTGTCCTTCTTCTTACATCTCAGCAAGTACAACATATGGTTATTTTCCACTTTTGCTTGATGTCTTCTGGCAAACATTTTCTTGAGCTTGCAGATTGGCAGGACGAAGTGAGAAACAGCGGCTAAAGCAGCTGCGAAACCATCCTTCCTATTAAGCGGTTCTTTCTAGGTAGTTTTTCCTTTTGGTGGGGATGACTTTATTAGGTGGGTGCTCTTTAATCCCTACTTCCAAGTGAAAAAAGATGATGCTCAAAGGGATGATGTTTCTGGTCCAGTGTAATGTTATAATAAGTGAAGAATACTGGAAAACTTCACTATAATTACAATCTTGCTCCATATCACAGGCTGAACTCATGTATTAACTTGATTCATGAACTTGCCCTAGTTCCTTAAATTTCTAATTTTCCAGTTACTGATTTGTTAAGTAAAGATAACAATATCTTTCCTCCTCACTCCACACAGGACCAAACCAACTCCAAAATGACGATATGTAAACATCTGTCAAATGTAAAATATTTGCACACGTGATCACGTAAGCCTCTCTTCCTCATTCTCTACGCTTTCCTCACTTTTGACTTTATCCACAGAACACACTATTTTTATTTCTGTCTTAAACAGACAGAGAGAAATACGATTTCTTATACATATCAAAGAAAAAAGTCTTACATTTTGAATTTGAAATCATAGGAAATAATCTCTAGGGTCCTTTAAAGTACCAAGAAATCTCAGAAGACTTTCTATTTTTCTAAATTAAAAATGATTTTATACCAAATACCAGGAACATGAACTTTCATTTGAAAATTTGGAAATAATCTGAATTATTTAACTGAATAATTGCTAGTCTTCTATGAGATCTGGAGCTAGAGATATACTTATTAATAAGTCTATGTTATCAGCCTATTTATCATCTTAGGAAATGCACATACAGACAGACACAATTACAAATTAATAAAATAAATGTTAAAATTGAGTGCTGTGTTTACCACTGAAATAGATCCATTCAGTTCAGGGTATTTAGTATGGAATTTGGAGAATATGATGAAAGGAAATGGAAGGTGAAGATTTAAGTGTTGGGAGGAAGAATGGAGAATATATATATTTTTAAAGGTAACTTGTGACTTGTTCAAAGTAACATGGCAAAGAAGAAACTGAATGAATGAATAAGTACTTGAATGTTCTATGTTGATCAAGTTAAATGATACTTTTTATTATTTTAAAAACTGTTTATTTGGGATTTTATGTCATTAAAAAGTGAGATGGTTTACCAAATTCAAGGACCCATAAGTTTCAAGCAAGCTATCAGATGACTTCCTGCCTTTATAGGGATATTTGAAGAAAAACTTCAACATTCATGTTTTTGAGAAATTTGCTGTTGAGTTCAAATCTGGTTATTTTCCAGGCCTAAGATGTTTCTGTTGACTCTTCTGGGTCTGGTCCAGTTTCAGGGTGTGGATACACACTGGGCAGATAGTGACTTCAAACCCCAGTTTAATATACCAATTTTAAGGACTGACAAGTAGTCAGTTGACCTTGAGGTTTTTGAATGTAGGTTAGGTTGGATAGAGAAGACAAGTCCATGCTAACTCATTCACCTACTCACATCATTCTTTCATCTGAAATGGATGAAGCCCTTTATGAGAGTAGAAGTATTGCTCAATTTTTAGTTTTATTTCATGTCAGTACACACCGTCATCATAGTGGGAATTTTCACATCAGGAATGAGCAGTCATTTATAGTCCATAGAGAAGACCTTGGTAGGCACAATGGCCCTCTTTCCCATTTTCTTGCTGTTTATATTTTTTTAAGAGAATTCATTATTAGTTAAGGCTTTTGCCTTTCCCTCAGATAGCACTGGTGAGTGCATGTTGTCCAGCTCTGACCAGTCACCTTATATCCTTTCCTTCTGGCTATACTGATCAGTCAGGAAAAGACAAATATGCTCTTATTGGCTGGGGAAATTGAAGTCTTCTCAGGACACATTTTCTTGAGCTACTAATAAAGAGACTTTTCTTTCTTTTTTTTTTTTTCTCTTTGATGCCTAACATAATACATAAGTTCAAGCCATTCTAGGCATTTTTGCTACAAGTAGAGAGTCTGAGCATAAAGCCAATAGGAGGGGAAGCAGAGACAACAGATAGAGATAGGAGAGAGAGAGAGAAATAGAGAAAGAGAAAATACTGGATCTAGCCAAGTATATTCAGCTTTCACTTCTTTAACTATTTCTACTGTTTCATTTAGTTTAAGCTGGATTTCATTTCATTGCAAGATTTTGACAGATACAACACCTAAAATGTGCTTTGATGATGAAAACAGGACAACTAACTCACTTCTTTTTCCTTTCCTGGTAATTATGAGGAAGTGGCATTCTTTTGACATTTAAAAATCTTAGAAAAGAAAATTAAAAAAGAAAGGTATGTTTTTACTTTTGGTCTTTATGTTTGCATTTTGAATCAAGAGAATTTCAAAATATATTTGAAAAAATATATTTGGAAAAAAATGTAATGGATTTTAATCAGAGCACTGAGTTATATTTGGCATCCAGTTCTGCAGGGATTTTCTCGTGTTTTTGAATTTTATTAAATTCTGATCAGCCATTATGATTAGTGTTGGGATTAGAAGTTAATAAGTGAAACAGTTAAGCATGGAAAAGAACAGCTGTGCCTTAAAAATAAGTGTAGTTATGCAAATATTGAATTAAATAACATTTCAAAAAATTCCTTGAGAATTATGAAATGTAGGAAAGGTCCAAGAATTAGGAAGAAGCCTTATATATTGCTTTAGGTCTGCATGAGCTATGTACATTTTATTTTACAGGTGGGATGATGGGCATAAGAAAGAGGGAAAATGAGCCATCTGTGTGGCTCAGTCAGCTAAACATCTGCCTTCGGCTCAGGTTGTGATCCCAGGATCCTAGGATGGAGTTCTGTATTGGGCTCCCTGCTCAGTGGGGAGTCTGCTTCTTCCTCTATTCCTCCCCCCCTGCTCATGATCTCTCTCTCTCTTTCTGTCTCAAATACATAATTGAAATCTTTTTTAAAAAAAAGAAAGAAAGAAGGAAAGAGGGAAAATGGAGTTGAAAAAAGTCCTGGAAAATAAGTAAAGGAGAATAGGCTTACCATCACTGTTTTGAAGGTCAAAGTTGCCCCATGGTTTTCTGAGATCAGAGACATACGGAAATCAGTGGATGGAATAGTGGGGACCTTGGATCTTGCAAAACCTAGAAGGCCAAAATGGAGATGTGGATGAAGCCAGCAGCTATACAAAGGAGAAACTGAGTTCTAGGGGGAAGAAAGAGGTAAAATCCATCACAAAAAAGATAATTTTGCTATGCTGTTTTTCTAAGATGTGGTTAAACCAGGGTCTGGGACCTTAAAATCTGCTACTATTTAAATAAAATCTTTCTATAAGTGCCATATAAATTGAGGGGGCCAAGAAATATACCCATATATCCAGAGCAAAGCATAAGGATCAGGACAGATATGGATGAACCTTACTTGGGGAAGAAGGAAGGTAGCCCACTTATCATATTGATACACAAGAAAATAAGTGAAATAGTCTTGCTATCAGGGTCTGTTTCACCAAAGCAGAAAATTCATTCCTCATAATTCAACACATGGCTTGATAAACTTTTTCTGTAGAGAGCCATACAGGAATTATTTTAGGGCTTGTAGGTCATATGATACATGTCCCAACTACTCACATCTGACTTTGTAGTGCAAAGGCAGTGAGGGAATGGGTGTGGCTATGTTTCTGTCAAACTTTATTGACAAAAATATCACTTTAGTCTGTGAACTCCAATAGAACAGATGAAAGTATACACGAGTGGTATTATGGGGGTAAGAACAAATGTCCTGATGGGGAGTGTTTGCTGATTTCAGTGTTATAAGTATCACCGCCATGGTCAGTTTCAAACTACCAGTGGTTTGAAAACCAACTTGCAAAATTCCTGAAAAATCCAAAACCAGCACTTGAGAGCCCATACAAGACAATTGAAGGATACTAAAAAAAGTCTTACTTACACAGAAATAAAGGAACTGTTGTCCAAACCCTTAGTTTTAAAGATTCTGCCATCTTACATTACTTCCCTTCCTTCCATGTTGCTCTGTCTCTGCCACTCAGATCTGCATCCTGGAGTCACATTCCCAAAAAAATCAAGTAAATGCAAGCCTTTGGCTTGGGCACCGCTCAACCTACAAAACACTTTATATTCTTCCTATTCTTATTTATTTAAAGGTTTACTTACTTACATTTCCCTCATATGAGTAATACAGTTTTAAACAGGCACCTATAATTGTCAATGGGTTATTTGGGAAAAGTAGAAACCTAGAGATCAGTTGGTGAATTTCTATTATAGATTTTTAATAGAAATTACTACGTAAAATGAGGTATTCACAATCAAAGGAAACACATTACAAAAGAGAGTATGTTTAGGAAAAGACCACAGAGTGGGCTGAAAGGGAACATAATTATGAAACAAAGAAATGATGAGAAACAGGCTTGGGTTCATTTAGGGATGTATAAAAACTCTAGGTCTAACTACTCGTTATTAGACCATTTTCATAATGAACCTGTTCCAAAAAAGTCAAAGTGGATATCCAGTTGGTGCTAAATGAGTTTAGAAATAAAACAAAGCTGCAAAAGACTTCTTTTATCCTCCGTCAAATTAGAAAAACCAAGTAGGTCTTTGTTCTTGTAATAGTCTATTTGCTTAAATACATAGACAAGTGGCAGGGGAATCATTTAAATGTTTGCAGGCAGTCAACCGCATTAAAGAAGCACAAGAAAACAGGCTGAACTCTGAAGTCAAACTGCCAACTTTATTCTAATTAATAACCCTAAATTGTGTAACTATTAATGGATTGCTTACATTTGGGAGATATGAATGTTGAGGTTAGAGGCTGAAATAAAATAAAATCATCACCATACACAAAATTTTTGGTAATCCATGTAGTGGTAAATGGAGATTTTACATCTTTTGAGATTTAAAAGATTCTACGATATGAATAGTATGTGACAACCACAATGCTTATATTTCATAATTATGTTACAGTCCTAACTTTACATTTGTTTATCCCTCACTAATCTGTCATAGAATCACTCTGTCATCCATCTAGTCCGAAATTTTCCTCCTTAAGAATTGCTTATACATTCAAGATATGAGAAAGTGTGTATGTTCTAAGAAAGATCATTATTTAGTCTTTTAAAAATATGTGAAATTCTGAGCATTTAAGGTAGCAAGATTTAGTTCCTATTCTCTAGGAACTTACAATCTTTATCTTTGCTATGTTTTGCTTTCATGGGAGGACATTGCTTTATACTTTACTGAGATAAGAAAAGGCTATCATAAAGCAGATTAGAAATTTCAACTGCAAATAATAATAATTTCTGCCTTAGTCCATTTGGGCTGATACAGAAAATACCGTGACTGGGTGGCTTATAAACAACAAACATTTATTTCTTATAGTTCTGAAGGCTGGGAAGTCCAAGATCATGGTGCCCGCAGACTGGTATCTAATGAGAGCCTGCTTCCTCCATGATGGTGTTCATTTCACTGTAACCTCATCTGAAGGAAGGGTAAGGGAGCTTTCTTGCTAATCCCATTCATGAGGGCTCTGCCTTCATGACCTAATCACCTCCCAAAGTCTCCGTCCTCTAATAACATCACTTCTGGGTTAGAATTTTGGGGGAGTGGGAGACACCAACATTCAGTCTACAGCAATTTCTGAGTGCAGATAATGCATCTGGTCCACTTCCCTTCTCCCTCCATTGGATACCCAATTTTATTAGAGTGCCTGGCCCACAGTGAAAATTAATAAATATATTTTTAATGAATTTTTAAAAGATTTATTTATTTATTTTAGAGAGTGAGCATGGCTGGGGTGGGGGAGCGAGGAGGAGCAGAGAGAGTCCCAGGCCTAGAAGAGAACTTTCTTCATGGCTCTCAGAAGAAAAAAAAATTCTGTTAACATCTTCACCTCAGACTTCAGCCTCCAGAACTGTGAGAAGTAAATTCCTGTTGTTTAGGTCACCCAGTCTGTGGTGCTTTGTTATGGCAGCTCTAACAAACCAATTCATCACCTCGTAAACTGATCTCTCTGACCCCGTGCTGTTGCATCATTAAATATGTTTTGTATTTATTTTCTTTTTTCCACCACTAGAATGGAAATTCCATGAAGGCAGGGAGTTTTTCTTTTGTCTGTTGATGTTTTTCTCACAGCTTTGAACAATGTCAAACACATACATACATGCATGCATGTATAAATATGAATGTTTATTAATGCAGAGTCTTTTAGGGTAGATACTAGGAACCAGGTTAAGAATAAAGGTCACTCTGTAACTCTGGGTACATCAACTCAATTTATTATAATCTTAATTATCTCATGTAAAAATAAAATGTCTGGATTCTCTTAAAGTATAGAGGATGCCATCATTCTGTGAAGGAATGAAATCTCAGCTTTTACCTTTTTAGTACTAGAAACACATTTAGTCTTTGTACTTTTGGCATCTTTTAATGAAGTTCCTTGGATCCAAGTATTTTGTTTCTTCTAACTTTCCATGAAGAACATAAAGGATACTTGTGTTTCTCCTTGTTTTTAGAAATTTACCAGTGAGTCTTCCACATTGTGACTTGGAAGTGAAATAAATATGTGTATATTTAAATTCTTGACTTTATTTTCAAAATTAATAGTAGGAGGGAAATTCTTGTTAATTCTGGTAGAAATTTAATTTTTCATGAAGAAAAAAATTTAAAATTGTTTATGGAAAGGACTGACTATTAATGAAATTATAGTTTCATAAAATTACATAACTTCCAGGTGCCTGGGTGGCTCAGTAGGTTAAGCCTCTGCTTTCCGCTCAGGTCATGATCTCAGGGTCCTGGGATTGAGCCCTGCATCAGGCTCTCTGCTCAGCGGGGAGCCTGCTTCCTCCTCTCTTTCTCTCTCTGCCTGCCTCTCTGCCTACTTGTGATCTCTCTCTGTAAAATAAATAAAAATAAAATCTTAAAAAAAAATTACATAACTCGCTAGGTGGACTCATTGGAGTTCCTTTCTCCCTTGTATTCTGTGAATTAACTAGTTAACAGATAACTGTTCAAGTTTATTTAGCCTTTATTTTGGAAGCAGTTACAACTTGCATTGCAAGATTAGTTCAATTTTATTATTCATTTTATCCTTGACCTCAGTGGTTAAAACTATTAACTAAAGTAATGCTAATTGTGGTGGCGTTTTTTGATTTAGACACTTGTCCACTAGGAATTGGACCGAGACCAATTCATTTCATTCTGGCTACTGAAAAGACATCAAGCTGTAATGATTTTTGGTCACTGTTCAAGAGATTACATTAATATAAAGGGCACATAGGGTAAAACTCAATCATAAATACCACTGTTACATTTACGGGGATTTTTTGTACTAAACTGGGGGAAATAGTGTGGAAACTATAAATATATTTTAATATTTTGCAACTGAATATGAAATATCTTTATATATTTATATGATATATTATCACTTTCATCAGACAAAAATGACAGTGTATATGAAATCTGTATTAAAAACCAAGAAAGATATTATTTGCTTGATTCAACAAATATTTGATTGCCTAGTATTCCTAAGGTACTATAGGAAGAATACATAAGGTCCCAAATGAGTAAAACGTGATTGTGGCCCTCAGGAGATTTATGGTTTAATAAAAGTAATGAGACTAATAAATAGATATAAATGTATATTTAAGATAATTCATAACATTGATTGAGTACTCATCATGTACCAGGCAGTATTTTAAGAGCTTTATATACATATATGAATGAAAACTTTCTTCTCAGATAGAAAGAGAGAGAGTGCAAGTGGCAGAGGGAGAATGAGAGAGAGAGAATCTTAAGCAGGCTCCACGCACATCCAGCACAGAACCGAAGCAGGGCTTGATCTTGACCATGAGATCGTGACCTGTGCTGAAATTAAGAGTTGGATGCTTCACCGACTGAGCCACCCAGACACCCCACCAATCAAACATTGTTACCATACTTCAAGGTGAGTACTGTTTTATTGACAAGTAAACTAAGTCACAGAGAGTTAAAAAAAACTTTTCAAGGTCAAGAAGTTAATAAGTAAACATGTTGACTTTTGAACTTGTGGTGTTGGCTTCTGAGTCGTACCATTAACCTTTCTTGCTTTTAAGATAAAATTTTTTTAAAAAAAATTATACTTATCTATTTGAGAAAGAGAGAGAGAGAGATCATGAGTGGGGTTGGTGGGTAGGTAGAGGGAGAGGGCAAAGCAGACTCCCCCCAAAGTAGGGAGCCCCATGTGGGGCTCTATCTAAGAACCCTGGGATAATGACCTGAGTCAAGGCAGACAGCTAACCAACTGAGCCACCCAGGTCCCCCTAGGATATTTTTTAAAAAAGCAATATAAAAACAAAACAAAAATCCTACAAACTTGTTTAATGACTCACACATGGCAGAAATCACAACTATGTTGGAGGAACTATAGGGTATCTTAGGAAACTTTGAATGGACCTCAAAGCATTTGGATATGTGGAACTCTAGAATGAGGTATATCATCTCCAAATAGACAGACAGACTAGTTTGTCACCAAATCTTCTTCCTGTGC
Organism: Taxidea taxus jeffersonii; assembly: GCA_003697995.1. NCBI lineage: Eukaryota > Metazoa > Chordata > Mammalia > Carnivora > Mustelidae > Taxidea > Taxidea taxus. The sequence goes on along the minus strand of ML108826.1, from coordinate 57,756 downwards.
ATAGAATTACATTACCTTTCTCATCCTCCCTTGTAGATAGGTGTAACCAGGTGACCGAATTCTAGTCAAAGGAAGATTTACTGTATATACATTGTGATGTATAGAATGTACTATATAATATATATATATATATGTGTGTATATATATATATTATAGAAATGCTATAAAGTCTACAGAGTTCTAGGTCAGGCCTACAAAACCACCCATTTATTATTTATATTCCTTGCTCTTCTCCTTGCTGTAGATAGTTTGTGGATCTCAGAAGCCAAATAATGGAGATCAGAGATCACATTCACAATATGGAAGAATCCTAGATCCCCAAATCACAACTTGAAGGAAGCCAGCCACTGATTAGAAAAACCCACTTTTAGGGACGCCTGGGTGGCTCAGTTGGTTAAGCAGCTGTCTTCGGCCCAGGTCATGATCCCAGCGTCCTGGGATCGAGTCCCACATCGGGCTCCTTGCTTGGCGGGGAGCCTGCTTCTCCCTCTGCCTCTGCCTACCACTCTGCCTGTGCTCGCTCGCTCTCTCTCTCTAACAAATAAATAAATAAATCTTTAAAAAAAAAAAAAAGAAAAACCCACTTTTAGGTATTTTTCAATGAGAAATAAATGTTTACTATTGTAAGCTACTGAAATTTTGACATCTGTAGGCTACAGCAGTAAACTTACCTTCACTAACATAAGGAATATAAGACACAGAGTGTCATGAGGATAGATGAAATTTGCTTCTTCCAGTAGATGAAAAGTGTAGTGTTAGGTTCTAAAGCAAATATGAAAGGTTAAATTTGCCCACACCAAAACCATCTTTGGAATTCCCTATAAAATTTGATACATACAATACAGTACAATATAAAATATAGTATACATAGTTGACCTTATACAAAGATATAGAAAATTATGTCAATTCTTTTCACTCTTGCATTGTTAATGTTTGGTGAGCATTAATTAATTATTCAACTTCTTCCTTTAGGATATTGATGAAACCATTACTACTCATTTGTCTCACCACCTGAACCACACATTCCATTCCTTTTTAATGGAAAAGAAACATATTCTTTCTAAAGTGTTTGGCAATATGTATTGGCTATTTCAGCCTTGGTTTTTACCACTGCTGTCAGAAAACTTTCTATATGATTTCATGGAATTGAGAAGCAGTTTAATATCTTAGAAATAAAATAGACTTTATCGGGAGAGGACTTGAGTTTGAATCCCGGCTCTAGCATTGTTCAAGTTGTGCTGTGGATCTTGGGTAATAAACTTAAATTTCCTGAACTTTTGTTTTCCAATTATTGAATTGGAGATAAAAATACACACATTGTAAGATTATTCAGAGATAGGCTTGCCTGGGTGTCTCAGTAGGTTAAGCATCTGCCTTTGGCTCATGTTATGATCTCAGGAACATGGGACTTGGCCCTGAATCAGGCTCCCTGCTCAGCAGGGAGATTGCTTCTTCCTCTCCCTCTGCTTACTTGTGTTCTCTCTTGCTATCTCTCCCTCTCTCTCTGTCAAATAAATAAATAAATAAAATCTTAAGAAAAAAATGATTGCTCAGAGATAAAAATATACACATTATAAGATAGTTCTGAATATATATATATTCATAATACTTATTGAGTACTTACTATGCTACATCTTCTAAAACAATTGCTCTATCATAAGTGTATAATATTTTCCAGGTTTCTGTGTTTTATTAAACCTTTTTGCTTTTGGTTTGTATATGTCACACATTCCGTTCAGTGTTTATAGAATTCCCAGCTTAGGGATAGACAATGTTTTGGTTTATTTTCTTTTCTCTCTCTCTCTCTCTCTCTCTCCTTTTTTTTTTCTCTTCCCTAATCTGCCATTTACCATTAGGCTTACTTATAGCATATTCTTTTTTTTTTTTAAAGACGTGTTTATCTATTTGAGGAGGGAAGGGCAGAGGAAGATGGAGACAAGCAGACTCCCTGCTGAACAGGGAGCCTGATGTGGGGCTTGATCCCAGGATCCTGAGATCATGACCCGAACTGACATCAAGAGTCGGATGCTCAACCAATGGAGCCATCCAAGCTCCCCCTTTTAGCACATTCTTAATTCTATTTACTCCATCATCTTTAAGATTCATTACTTATACTAAAAAGATATTTTTAAGTTAATATATAAATTGCTAAATTTTAAAAGTTTTATACTTATGGCAACCTTAATAACTAGTTCAGGAAGATGCTATTATCTTCACTTAAGAGTAAATGACTTGCCTGATGTTCCGCATTATTTAGTGACAGAGTTAGGACCAAAATACCAATTAATAGTTACTGAACACTTACAAGTTGTGTAACACTGTTCATATATTAACCAATTTCATGCTCATAAAAATTCTATGAGCTAAGTATTATTATTATAATCAAATCATACTTGAGAAAAAGGAGGCAAAAAGAGGTCTGAGTAGCTTACTCTGGTGACGTAACTACTGTTTGGCTTGGAATTTGAACTCAAATATATGTATGTCTGAATCATGCTACTCTGTTGATTTTCACTAGAGTGTACACAGTATTTGGTGTTGTGGCTAATACATCATATCAGTGAAAGACATTGTTATTGAACTATTCAGCAATCTGAGAAGGTCCACATAACTAAATCATCTTGCTATTATACAACTCAAAGGAAAGTTTAGCTAGGAAGACATAGTAGGTACATGTGTTGGCACTGGAAATCATAAATGTGATGTTTTGCATCTATGTGCTTAAATACCAAACATTATTATTGTCTAAATTTTTAGAACCTCAAGTTAAAAAACAATGAAAAATGTATAAGATGAAAAAAATTTCAATTCTAGGATTGAAACTAAAAGTTAAAAAAAAAAGTTAAATAAAATCCCAATTGTACATTTATTGGAAAATGTTGTTTTTTACTAGGTCATGGGATAAATTTTAGCTTTTAGGAAAAATATGAAAGTAAAAGAAAAAATAGGTTATTTAAATAATTTAAAAAATTTTAAAGATTTTATTTATTTATTTGACTGACAGAGATCACAAGCAGGCAGAGACAGAGAGAGAGAGGAGGAAGCAGGTTCCCCACTGAGCAGAGAGCCCAATGCGGGGCTCAATCCCAGGACCCTGGGATCATGACCTGAGCCGAAGGCAGAGGCTTTAACCCACTGAGCCACCCAGGTGCCCCTAAATCATTAAAAATTTAACGTGATAATTTTTTGTTTTATACTCACTATTTATATTATGAGGATCTGTAAGTATATGCTACATATCAGTTTGATGAAATTATTTTAGACAGCTATATGCATTATCTGTTGGTAGGCAGGAACATTTTTTTTCAGTAACACTATAGCCACCCTTTTTAGCTTCGGCTGAAATCTGAAATGTATCAGAAAATACACTATCATGTTTCACATTTATTCTTTCTAAGTGATATCCACATAAAGTGAACTTATTTAAGAAGTTAAAGTTTATCATTTTCTAGCTGACATTGTGGTCTCAACCTAGGGATTGAAAATGAGGCCGTGCTTCTTCTCCCTCTCATGTAGTTATGAGAAACATGAATTTTGCTGCTGGAATTCAGCTGACAAATTTGGTTGTGATCCAGCCATAGTCATAGTTCTGTAAAAAGACAGCAATAGGTATGGTTACAGAACTAATTATGTTGATTATGAATGTGCTATATTTTAAAAAGTGGTCTTTGTAATTTCTTTGTATATGATTTATAATCCATTTATTTCTTTCCATTATTTTGACATGTATAGAAAATGATTCTATATTTTATATAATGTATTCAAATTAAATTGACTTTTATACTTATACATATTTTTATCCTACAATCTCATACTAACATTTGTTACTTAAAAACTTTAATTTCCAATAGCTTGCCATCTACCTAGGGAGATGATTAATTGTGGGTCAATGGAGAATACTTAAAGAGAGATGGGGTAGTTTTTTGCTTCTCTCAACTTTAAATGAAATATTTACTATTTATTATGAAAGTATTAGGATTAGAAGTGATTCCAAAAAATTTATATGGGTTGTGCTTATTGGTGAGAAAATGAGATTAGAAGACTTGTAATGACACTGTTTTTGGATATTAATTGTGTTATTTGTTTAGATTATAAATTGAGGGGGTGGGAATGGGGAGGAGTGAAAGAGTTATAGAGGGGGCTACAAACCCAGCTACTCATGGGCACCACCACAAATTAGAAGATATAAAAATGATATAGATACTTTTTTTCTCTTTTCTTTAATCAGTTGATGGACAGAGATGCACACAACAATCCCAAACCTGTAAATTCATAAAATTGTAAACTTAATGCCTAAATTAGTACAAGTGAATGATTGGTTCTCACTGGTGAATTATAACAGGTATCATCAAAAAAAGTTATATTTGGGGGCACCTGGGTCGCTCAGTTGGTTAAGTATCCAGCTCTTGATTTCAGCTCAGGTCATGATCTCAGGGTCGTGAGACTGAGCATGTGTGGGGAGCACATGTGGTGGCTGCTTAAGTCCTCTGCCCCTGCCTCCTCTCTCTCTCTCTCTCTCTAATATATATATATATATATATATATATATATACATACATATATGTATATGAACTGAGTCTTGAAGGGCAAATAAGACTTTGAAAGTTGGAAAGGAGGAGGAAAGATCTTCCACACACAGGCAATAGAATGACCAGGGACATAGAGGCATGGCAGCATATGATTGTCCAACAGTGAGTGACCTTTTATAACTAAAGATGGATACACAAGGAGAAGTGGAAGACAAGCAAAACTCGGGATAGACTTCATTTTGAAAGCCATAAATGCCACTCTGTTATGAATATTTATTTTTGGTCTGCCCGTCACATTGCTCTCCTTTTAACACAAACACCTTTTTTAGGGAGGTGGGGGTATGTGTGTCCGGAGATTATCTTGCAAAAGCCATGCATGATCAGGCCTAAAGACAGACATTTTTGGGGAATGTGCAGGTTTTGAGTAACTTGTGCCTGCTGAGTTAACCATTTGCTGCCCACAGATAATGCCAAAAGATAGTAGAGAATCACCAGCATCTACAATGCTAGAGTCTATCAGCAGGGGCAGGGGGTGGTGAAGTTTGAAGTCGACTACTGAAGTTACCATAAGGAATCATGAACTTGAAACCAGGAGCACGTAGTGCAATTAGGCAGGCTAGGTGGGGTTGGAGAAGGATGTGGGTTCTGAATCATTTCTTAGCTGTCATCTATGATTTGCTTTTATGAGCTTACAGTGATTAGATACAAAGACAGATTAATAAGATTCAAGCCCCCAAATAAGTTAAGAATAAAACTGAAATAACCAGAGAAGAAAAACTAAACATTTAAAATTTTGCTCCCTCCTCCTTCTCTCTGAAGTAGGTGGCTCTTACTTACTTCCTCCTCCCATGATTCCAAATTACCACAGAAGGAGAATAGGATGCCCAGAATGAGGTCAAACACTTTTTTTTCTTTAAGGCAAGGGCAAAGTCTGACCTTAAGGTGGCAGGATCTGTGGGGGCTGTATACATAATGCATTGAGTCTTATCTTTAGCAGAGTCTTTTGCAGCATTTGACAAATGGGGTAGAATATGAAACTCTATATTTTAAACCTTCATGGAAAGGAAGTTATATTTTTTCAAGAACAAATTTTTTTGGTGGATGGTTGGAGAAACATAAGCTATATGAGGTAAGTAAAAAGGAGCTATTGTTTCCATAGGCTGGAAGAGAATGCAAAAGGAGTGACAGATAGTAAATACCCACTACTTCATGCTTTTGCATAGGATTGTCCCCCTTTCCTCTCCACTAGCTCACATCAAGTTCTCTTTTGTTATACTCTCATTCAACCCCAACATTCCCTTTCTGACCCTTAATTCTTTTTTTTTTCTGACCCTTAATTCTTAGCCAGAGCCCTTACTCCTCACTTGTCTTGATTTCTGATCCAGATGATGAATCCTTAGCTGCTCCCCAGATACAGTGCTTACTCTTCTATATCATACTTTCAGAAGCACCAAACTCATCAACTGCACAGGTATAGATTCTGCTTCTTTTATTTTTATTTTGAGAGAGAGAGAAAGAGAGAGTGAAGGCATGCACAAGGGGAGCTGGGTAGAGAAAAATGGAGGGAGAACAGGCGCCATGCTCAGCTCAGTGGGGAGCCCCATGTGGGACTCGATCTCACGACTCTGAGATCATGACCTGAGCTGAAACCAAGGGTTGGCCATCCAACCTACTGAGTCCCCCAGGTGCCCCCAGATTCTGTTTCTTGTGAAGGAATGCTCCAAGTGGTTAGTTAGATACAGATCTCAGAAAACTGGAAGTGGGGACTCTAACTGGATATGTTTCCTTTGGAGTGGCTCTCTTTTCTAATGTGACTAATAAGGCACCTAACACATAGCTGAAGCTCAGTAAATGTTTATTGTTGTTAATCAAGGCCAATGACTTTTTAAGTAGCTATGGAATTGAACATCTAATAGAGAAAAATACAGGAATTGTCTAACTGTCCTCAGTGGAGAAATGAACCAGCTGCAGTCTAAGTATGAAATGCACAAGAACAAAATAAAAATATTATTTTGAGATTTATTTGGAAAAAAGCTATTTCCCAAGGCCTTGCAGATTGTGGACCAGATTTTATCCTTGTGTAATTCTGTGTGACAGCTCTCTAATCTGCAGTGATTAAAACATAATATTTCTTTTTTTTTTAAGATTTTATTTATTTAGTTGACAGAGAGATTGAGCACACAAGTAAGCAGAGCAGAGAGCAGAGGGAGAGAGAGAAGCAGGATCTCTGCTGAGCAGGGAGCCCAATGCATGGCTTGATCTCAGGACCCTGGGATTATGACCCAAGGCATGCTGCCCAAATGACTGAGCCACCCAGGTGCCCCAAAACATAGTATTTCAAGACATGCCTTTGTTCTTATTATTTATAAGAGTAGCTTTCATTGTTAAAACTTTGCAACCTTCCCAACCTTTGCAATACCTTCCCAAAGTAGTGAAGTCTAGTATGTGAATCAGTATAGTCTCATCAATTTATAATTGTAATGACTGATGGATTTTGAAGATCTGTATTATATTAAAGAAATGGACAGATAATAGGAAGTATAAATTGAAATGAATATTTACTTCTTTGTTTCTTTTTAAAATTTTATTTATTTATTTGGCAAAGAGAGACACAGCAGAGAGGGAACACAAGCAGGGGGAGTGGGAGTGGGAGAAGCAGATTTCCCGCTGAGCAAGGAGTCCAATGTAGGGCTCAATCCCAGGACTCTGGGTTAATGGCCTGAGCTGAAGGCAGCTGCTTAATGGCTGAGTCACCCAGGTGACCCTATTTTTTTTCCTAATCCTTGAATTATTTTAAACATACATCTGTAATGGATAGGAATCTAAATCTACTTCGGAAATATTCTTCTTTACTTTTCTTATGGTTAGAGTTTAAAATGGTCATTCAAACCATCCAATAACCAATAAAATGCCATAATTCAAGTGGGAGTGTAGAACCTTCTTTACCACTTTCTAGATGTGACAGCTCTAGCTAGCTGCAATAATTTTGTTTGGTGTTGTCCGCTCCATCAATTTTCTATTTGAAAAGTCTAGCTAACAAGAGAATCTCTTAACTGTTATAAAGTTTTGCATTTTCCATCATAAACCTTAACTGATATAAAGTTTTGCATTTCCATCATATGATTTTCCATCATAAACTCCATATTTATGGAGTTACTCTTTATTGTAAATTACTATACTCATAACCTTCAACCCCTTTATAAAGATGAATTAAAAACCATTTGAAAGATTTTTTTTTTTTTAAATTAAGACCTAGGCCCAGCTTGGGGACTGAACCCACGACCCTGAGATCAAGAGTCACACGCTCCACTGACTGATCCCTGAAAGACCTTCATAACTCTGTCCATACTTTTGTCTCCAAACATTTGAATAGAGAAAACAAGTTCACAAATGAGGGAATGATTCTTAGGGGAAATCTTGTTCCTCATGGTTATAGCAATATTCATTTGTATTTTAAAAAATAATTTAATACGCTGTGTAAAAAAAATGCCTGTTTGTTGTCTCACTATTCAAAGTGAGAAATGGATTAGCAATTAACATATGGCAACTCTCTGATGCCTTAATAAATGGGAAGGAGCTTTTGCTCAAAGCTGTTGGAGCTCTTTCACAAATTAATTGACCCTAACAGGTGGATATACTGTGCCCCATGTTCCAAAGGAGGAAATAAGTATAGCCAGCTTAAAATAAATTCTAAAGTTGTAGAACACATCTAAAAGATAAGTACTTCTGAGAGGTAAATTTGAGGACAGCTTTACATTTTCTTGTCCTAGTCTGGTAACAGAAGGCATCATTTCTATCCTTTCATTTTGACCTCATATATTAGAGAACTAGTCTTGTCTTCAGTTCCAAGCCTGTGAGAGGAAGTCTAAGCTATATTTTCATTAAGTTACTTTAATAAACTCTTCACGATTATATTAAGATTTTTTTTCCTTTGGTGACTCTTGTTTGTACCTATGCAACATTCCACGTTTAAAGGCCACATACTGCGTATTTTATTTATGTGACATTTTGGAAAAGACAAAGCTCTAGTGAGGAGAACAGATCAGTATTTGCCAGGGGTTGGGACATGCTGTGATTACAAATAATAGCCTAGGGAGTTTCTTGGGTGGTGATGGAACTATCTTGAAGCCTGATCATTGTAGTGGTTGTATGAACCTATACATGTATACAATTTCTTGAGCTAAACACCCCAAAAGATCAACAATACTGAGGTAAACTTATAGAATTAAAAAAAAAGTTTAAAATGATGATTTTATTTTTTGTATTGTCTTAATTTTTGTTCTTACCTTAAATGGCAGAAAGATATTTAAATTGTTTATATGGATTGCTGACAAAGCTATTTTCAGATTTATAAATTCTTGAATCCTTAAATATTTGTTCATTTTATTGATGGTTAAAAGGATACCGTGAAATCTTTTTGTAATACAGTCGTCAAGAAATCAGAGCAAGAGATTGCCTTAAATTTGAGGTTCTTCTACTATCCTTTCTTTTTTTTTTTTTTTTTTTTTAAGATTTTATTTGAGAGATAGAGAGACATTGAGAGAGAGAGAATGCACACAGCCACATAAGCCAGAGGAGGAGCACAGGGAGAAGGAGAGAAACCCAAGCAGACTCCATGCTCAGCACAGAGCACAATGTGGGGCTTGTTCCACAACCCTGAGATCATGACCTGAGCAGAAATCCACAAGTCACATGCTTAACTGACTGAGCCATCCAGGTGCCCCTATTATCTTTACCTTTTAAACTTTTCTGGTAAAATGAATGATCCTAAACTTCTTTCTGTTAAATGTTTCTTAGGAGTAAAGTGTTACATTGAAATTTCAGTGTATTTTGCCACCAATTTTCCATATTTTTGTCAGCCTGGTGCATAGAATGGTCTTATATTTTTAAGTTATATTTTGATTAAATATCATAGCTCCATATTTTCAAATCTGAATCATGTATTTATATAATAGTGCAGCAAGTTTATAAGCAATAAAAATTATACCAGAAAAATAAGGTTAATGTCAATCCTTTCACTGGCTATGAATCTCAAAGTGTGCTGATTTCAAGTTCCAATTGAACTGGGTAATTCAGCATTTCTTTATGTCTGCCTGCAGAATGTACCTAAAAACCTGTCTCTCCCTTGAATAGTTTTGATAAACAATTAAATATTTATACTATAATTTGTACCATGCTGAAATTAGATAATTTTTCAGTAATAAATGGCAACACCAATGGTGTCCAGATTTTTAATCACTTTTTGGCCTTAGAATTTTCCTACTTACATTAAAAGGTAATGATTTCCTTCCTCATTTAACATTTATCAACTTTCACCCTCAGATCCTCAGTTTCTTACACACACATAATGAAAGAAAAAAAAACTGCTTTAGATATATACTTATTTTTTGATTATATGAGGTTGCCTGAAGAATCTAAAACAAAGGAAAATAAATGTAACTTTTGAAATTTGCTGAGCATTCAGTTTAAATATAAATTTCAGGACTTACATTGGGTTGGGATAAAATTAGATTTGTCAGCCAGTATTCTCCTTTTCTCTCTCTCTTTCTCTGTCATTGATTTGTTTGCTTATTCACTAAAACTGTAGCTTACAATGTTCAGGGACCCAGAATATCCTGGGATGATGGCTTTTACTAATTCCATACCTTTTGAAGTTGCTAGTAGAGATTCTCTGTGTTGATGTTGGCGCAGGATCATCCCTAGAGGAAGGGGAGTAAGTGAAAGGGAAGGATTGAATTGGAAAAATTTGTGGGAGTGGAATGATTACAGAGCCTTTACTTTCCCTTTAGACCTCTCTGGTCCACTCACTGTTTATAGTACAATTATTTTAAATTTAAATATGTGCTTATGTGACGTGAGTTTTAATTACAGAAGGTTTCCCAACATGGTATATATTGTGGAATTTTTTTTTTTCCTCAAGGATCTTCCAGGTGTATCATTTGTCAAATGCACTTGTAATTAATAGTGTAGAGTTGAATTTTAATTTCTACAATTTTAGATTGTTGAGAGAGTCAGCAGGGCCAGTCATTAAAAAATAAAAAAGCGTAACCATGTATAGTAGGCAGAATTCCAAGATGGCCCTGTGGATTTCATCCCCTCCCCTTGAATGTCGGTAGGACCTGTAAATATGATGGAATATCATTCCTATGATTATGTGACCTTATATAGAGAAAGGAATTCTGCAGATACAAATAAACACCTTAATAAATTAACTTTGAATTAATGAAAAGGGAGATTTTCCTCAGTAGTTCTGATATAATCAGCTGGGCCCTTAAAAGAAAACAGAGAATCAAACAGTAGATCCTGCTGTCCTTGAAGAAACGAACTACCATGTTATGAACTGCCTTATGGGGTTGGGGGAGACTGATAAGTTCCTAACGATGGCCTCTAGAAGTTGAGAGTGTTCTTGACCTCCAGCAAGCAAGATAATGGAGACTAGAGTCCCTACAGCCTCCAGGGACTGAATTCTGCCAACATCCAGTGGGTTTGGGAGAGGACCCTGATCTTAGAATGAAACTGCAATTCCTGGCAGCCATCTTCATTTCACCCTGGTGATACTGAACACAGGAATAAATCCTACTTAGATTCTTGATCCAAGGAAAATGTGAGATAAAAAATTTGTATGGCTCTAAATAGCTAAAATTGGAAGAATTTGTTATATAGCAATATAACACTAGCATTATAAATGGGTGACTTTTAAAAAGGTATACCCAATAAAAATAAACTTTCATGAAATAATACTTACAAAAATTAGTATTAATTACTATTAATAAGATACTTTTTTAGAAACATTACAATACCTGGACACTCTGATCATGCAGGAGACATTCAAATTTCTAGGCAAATTGTGAAATTTCCAGTAGGCCAGATCAATAGACAGAGTTTTCAGTAGCAAAGGAGTAATTGTTCATGGAATTAGAAATTCCCTCATCATTAAAAAGTACAAAATGAAGTTACTACCTTAGTCAGTACATAGATTTTGGTTCTCTAATGAAGTTAAGTTATCAATTCTCAAAATATGTTTGGCTTTTAAATGCCAAATCATTACCCTCACCATGTCCATTAATTAACTACCTTATTTTATAGGAAATGGTTGGCTAAGTTTTAAGGTTTATTTACATGAGATGGTCCTATGTATATTTTTTATGTGTATGGGCACAAATAACTGGAGGTAAGCCCTAATATTCTGGTCATGAAATCTTTAAAATGAAATTGCTTGATACAGATGAAATAAAATAGTAAATAAACATGAGCCATAATGCAAGTTCAAAATCAGCTAGCTGAGATGATTTTTAATTTTGTTTTTTTTTCTATTAGAAGATACATATTTTATGAAGTTGCAGTATGTCTTCAAATTATTGCTTAAGGTAGTCATCCTTGAATACTTCCTCTAAGTGCTTCATTAATGATAGATCTACCACCTGTCTCCTCATCCGTAAGCAACAAGAAAGGTGATTTTTAAGAGTGATATGACCTTGCTATACCACATCTTATACTTTTATTAGAGTCACAAGCATATATTTAAACATGGGTAATTTAGTACTGTCCTTTGTGGTAGATTGTTTTATTATTCCTAATCACGCTCTCCCTTCTCTAATGAAGAACCATATCTCTTCTCTCCTGTCCATTTGCCATGCTTCCAATTAGGAAAATACACTTTCTGACCACTTAGTCTTGGCCATCTGGCTTGTGGGAACCAATGGAATTGGAGCAAAAGAGATCTTGTTACACTTAAGCCAGCAGCTTTAGGATATTGCCAGTTGCTGGGAACTCTTTTTTTATGTGCCATGAGAACACATCCCAGTAGGAGCTCCCTCTTCAGTGTAACCTGAAAATGACAAAACTTGTGGGGAGCAGAAATGTAGCCTAGCAGCCAGAACCAAGCTGCAGCTGACCAGCAGCCATTCACATACAGCACTTTGTTGTTTTGCTAGATTTGATCACTGTTGCCTCCACAAAACTGAACACCGTGGTCTGAAATTTAATTTTCTCTGAGATGAAAATATGACCATTTCATTTCTCTGATTAGCACTTTGGTAGTTCTTTAATGCCTTTAGACTAAAGACCAGTCTCTACCGGTCTGGAAGTTCTTGAATGTTTGGGCCCCTACCAGATTTTTTTAAAAAACAGTTTCTGGAATTCACCATATGTTCTTTCTATGTCAGGAATTCTTTCCCTACCCCCCCTTTTCACCTATTGCTTCTGACAGCAGGAACAACATATGCAAAGATCTTATGATTATATGTAACTACATATACAATTAAATGATTAGTGCCTCTTTTCCTACTTTACTTTCTAACCAAGATAATAGGGATTGTATTGTTTGTTCAATATTTTATCCACAGTACCTATCACAGTGCTACAACATAGAAGTCTAATAAATATATGTTGAATGAAGCAGAAAATGAAATCAATTCTTTTGATCTACCATCTTTACCCAAGAGACATCACACATTTTCAGAATAAGAGCTATGTTTTCTTAATGTTTAAAAAGTTTATTTCCAAAGACTCAGAACATAATGTTTCTATAAGAAATATAAGAAATATGCTTTTAAAAATCACTGGAATATTTATTAACTCAAAAGTGTAACTAGCATATTGCTTATCCCTCTTTAATAATTATTTCTCATGGAGCAAAGATTCATTTTCACTTTCCTTAGTGCCTAAGACTAGTTGAATGGTTTTCTGTTGCCATAGTAACACTAGTCAGTTTTTACGGAGGTTTTCCTCATATTTTAAACATTATATTATTTCATTAAAGAAACTTAAGAATGTTGAGGCAAATAATATTGTCTGTTCTTCATGACTAAAGTACACACAATTTCTTATGCTTTCTGCATATATTTAAATTTGACTTTTAAATTATACTTATTTTAATGTAACTCCATTCTCTTTTGTGTTTTGCACTTTATATGTTCCAATTTACAGAGTCAATCTTTATTCTTTCTTAAGTTTATTTTTCTCAGTATGTGTTTTTAATAAAAAAGCATTGCTTTCATCCATCAATCTTAAGGTTTAGCTATTCACACCTGAAAAGAAACATGGCATAATATAAGGCAGGTTGAGAATAGGCCAGAAGGCAATTCTGCAGGGCATACTCAGAATTCCATTATACTAATCAAAGATTGAAGGGCATAGAGCTAAGGTGTTAGCTGGAATATGATTTGATACAATAAACATGAAGTTGTAATACCTGGGTAAATATGAACCAAGATGGAAGGATGAGTATTTTCCTTTCTGACTCCTAAGCAGATATAACTAGTATTCTTATTTTCAAGAGACAATAGATATAACATGAACAAAGAGAAAAAGTTGGGATGGAAACATAAATAACTTGGATATAGCTGTAGTAGATCTTTCCACAAGATAGTATTCCACAAGGGTCTCTTTACTAATTATTACAATTCATTGCTCCACCTTAACAAGAAGTTGGGAATAAACTCATAACATGTGCTTTACATTTATATAGCAGATTTTTGGTGCATGTTGTGCTTCAATTTTGCTTCTGTTGGTTAAACCTTTTCTCTGAGTTTTGAATCAATGTATTGGGACTTCCTAGAGATGCAGCTATGAGAATTTGGCTGAGGCCAACCATGAACTGGTAAGATATTTAAGGGCCAAATTTTCATACTTAGTGATGTTTGTTAGATGATTGAGTACTTTGGTTCAAACCAAGTGTAAAATAGCACGTCTTTCTCCTTTCACGAATAATACTATGATACTTATCTGGCCTTTGTATTTTTATATTCTAGAATGAATGAATTTTTGAGACTTTCTTGGAAGTAAAGGGACTAAAACATAGAGTTTGGGTAAAGTAATGGAAGAAGAAAACAATAAAATAAGAGAAGAAAGTCAACAAATTGTTTTGTTTTATTGGAATATTGAAAGAAGTTTATCTTATAGAAATGAAAAAAGAGAAAGGAAGAAAGAAAGAAAAAAGAATGAATGAAAGAAAAAAAGGAAGGAAAGAAATAGGGAAAGAAAGGAAAAGTTTTCAGTTAGTTCAGGCTTCCAAGGACACAAATTCATCATTTGAGTATACAAATTTAGATTTTGCAGAGAAAAAAAAAAAGTGTTAATGCTGTGCTGATGGAACTCATACACTATGATAGATGATATCACAATCATTCTCTATTTTGAGAGGCATTTGTATTAGGGAATCTTTTTTTGTTCCCTGCAATTAGTGCTTTGTGTACCCTAATTAACTTAATGCCCATCAATTATCGAGTATTGTTCACAGCCTGAAAAATACATTTCAGTAAATTGTGCATATGAATGGCAGATTATGAAGTAATTCTTTATAACCTAATTGTACTGGCTTGAATACTGTTGATGGTGATGATAATAAAGTAATAATAACTTATTTTGTGCATAATATATACCAGGTAGAGTGCCTTTTCATCTTAACAAATCGATAGGGTAAATACTCATCTCCACTTTTGCAGCTGTGGAGACTAGGGCACAAACAAGTTATTTAACCTTTCATAAAGATCATAGATACTATAAAAAGCACTTTGGGGATCTGAGCCATTATTTTGGGGGATTTCCCATGCTTTTTGCTATTATGCCCCCCTGCTTCTTTAAATGCAAAATTAATAGAGGTAGGGGAGGAGGAGTCAAGATGGCGGAGAAGTAGCAGGCTGAGACGACATCAGGTAGCAGGAGATCACCTAGATAGCCTATCAAACCATTCCAAACACCTACAAATCCAAAAGGAGATCAAAGAAAGGAAGAGCAACAATTCTAGAAACAGAAAATCGACCACTTTCTGAAAGGTATGGACAGTGGAGAAGTGAATCCAACGCGACAGGAAGATAGACCCCGGGGGTGGGGCTGGCCCCCGGCAAGTGGCGGAGCGATGTAGCACAAAATCAGGACTTTTAAAGTCTGCTCCATGGAGGGACATTGCTCCAGAGGCTAAACTGGGGTGAAGACCTCGCGGGGACAGCATGGCCTCAGGTCCCGCGGGGTCACAGAAGGATCGGGGGTATCTGAGTGTCGCAGAGCTCACAGGTATTGGAGCGGGAAGCCGGCTGCTGAGACAGAGCCGAGGAGTGAGCTCTAAACTTGGAGTTACCTTGAACCATAATCCGTGACACGGGCAGGTGCTCTGTGCGTGGGGTCACCCAAGATCCGGGGAGACTCCTACCTGGGAGAGCCCAAGGATCTGCGGGGTTCAGAGACTCCAGGTGGGACTCTGCCAGAGACAGAGACGCTTGGTCACAAGCTGGGTGACCTCGGAGCGCAGCCAGAGGCCAGTGAAATGGGACTGATTACGCAAGATTTTCTCCAAGCGCGGCCAGAGGCTGGGGAGATGGGAGTGATTAAAGGCTTTTCTCTGAAGGCACACTGAAGACTGGGGCCCTGAGCTCTTGGCTCCTCCAAACCAGAGACTGGGAGGCCGCCATTTTCATTCCCGTCCTCCGGAACTCTACGGAAAGCATTCAGGGAACAAAAGCTCCCGAAAGCGAACCTGAGAGGATTACTTTTCCCAGCCCCTGGTAAGGGCGGTGCAATTCTGCCTGGGGCAGAGACACTTGAGAATCACTACAACAGGCCCCTCCCCCAGAAGATCAACAAGAAATCCAGCCAAGACAAGTTCACTTAACAAGGAGAACAGCGGATTCTTATCTGGACAAAATGACAAGGCGGAAAAACTCAACACAAAAAAAAGAACAAGAGGCAAGACCGAAGGCTAGGGACCTTATCAATACAGACATGGTAATATATCAGATCTGGAATTCAGGATGACGATTCTCAAGGTTCTAGCCGGGCTCGAAAAAGGCATGGAAGATATTAGAGAAACCCTGTCAGGAAAAATAAAAGCCCGTTTTGGAGAAATAAAATAATTAAAATCTAACCAAGTTGAAATAAAAAAAGCTATTAATGAGGTGCAATAAAAAATGGAGGCTCTTACTGCTAGGATAAATGAGGCAGAAGACAGAATTAGTGATATAGAAGACCAAATGGCAGAGAATAAAGAAGCTGAGCAAAAGAGAGACAAACAACTACTGGACCACGAGGGGAGAATTCGAGAGATAAGTGATGCCATAAGACGAAACAATATTAGAATAATTGGGATTCCAGAAGAAGAAGAAAGAGAGAGGGAAGCAGAAGGTATATTTGAGAGAATTATAGAGAATTTCCCTAGTATAGCAAGGGGAACAAGCATCAAAATCCAGGAGGTGCAGAGAATCTCCCTCAAAATCAATAGGAATTGGTCCACACCCCATCATCTAAATAGTAAATAGTAAATAGTAAAATTAAAAAACTAAATAGTAGAATTTACAATTTAAAGAGAAATCCTGAAAACAGCACAGGACAAGAAGTCTGTAACATACAATGGTAAAAATATTAGATTGGCAGAAGACTTATCCACAGAGACCTGGCAGGCCAGAAAGAACTGGCATGATATATTCAAAGCACTAAATGAGAAAAACATGCAGCCAAGAATACTATATCCAGCTAGGTTATCATTGAAAATAGAAGGAGAGATAAAAAGCTTCCAGGACAAACAAAAACTGAAAGAATTTGCAAACACCAAACCAGCTGTACAGGAAATATTGAAAGGGGTCCTCTAAGCAAAGAGAGACCCTAAAAGTATTAATCAGAAAGGAACAGAGACAATATACAGTAACAATCACCTTACAGGCAATACAATGGCACTAAATTCATATCTCTCAACAGTTACCCTGAATGTAAATGGGCTAAATGCCCCAATTAAAAGACACAGGGTTTCAGAATGGATAAAAAAAACAAAGCCCATCAATATGCTGCCTAAAAGAAACTCATTTTAGACCCGAAGACACCTGCAGATTGAAAGTGAGGGGGTGGAAAACAATTTACCATGCTAATGGACATCAGAAGAAAGCTGGGGTGGCAATCCTTATATCAGATCAATTAGATTTTAAGCCAAAGACTATAATAAGAGATGAGGAAGGACACTACATGATGCTCAAAGGGTCTGTCCAACAAGAAGATCTAACAATTTTTAATATCTATGCCCCTAACATGGGAGCAGCCAACTATATAAACCAATTAATGACAAAATCAAAGAAACACATTGACAAGAATACAATAATATTAGGGGATTTTAACATGCCCCTCACTGAAATGGACTGATCATCCAAGCAAAAGATCAACAAGGAAATAAAGGTCTTAAATGACACAGTGGAGCAGATGGACATCACAGATATATTCAGAACATTCCACCCCAAAGCAACAGAATACACATTCTTCTCTAGTGCCCATGGAACATTCTCCAGAATAGATCACATCCTGGGTCATAAATCAAGTCTCAACCGGTATCAAAAGATTGGGATCATTCCCTGCATATTTTCAGACCACAGTGCTCTGAGGCTAGAACTCAATCACAAGAGGAAATTTGGAAAGAGCACAAATACATGGAGACTCAACAGCATCCTTCTAAAGAATGAATGCGTCAACCAGGAAATTAAAGAAGAATTGAAAAAAACCATGGAAACAAATGATAATGAAAACACAATGGTCCAAAGTCTGTGGGACACAGCAAAGGCAGTCCTGAGAGGAAAATATATAGCGATACAAGCCTATCTCAAGAAACAGGAAAGGTCTCAAATACACAACCTAACCCTACACCTAAAGGAGCTCGAGAAAGAACAACAAAGAAAGCCTAAACCCAGCAGGAGAAGAGAAATAATAAAGATCAAAGCAGAAATCAATGAAATAGAAACCAAAAAAACAATAGAACAAATCAATGAAACTAGGAGCTGGTTCTTTGAAAGATTTAATAAGATTGATAAACCCCTGGCCAAACTTATCCAAAAGAAAAGAGAAAGGACCCAAATAAATAAAATCATGAATGAAAGAGGAGAGATCACAACCAACACCAAGGAAATACAAACAATCCTAAGAACATATTATGAGCAACTCTATGCCAACAAATTCGACAATCTGGAAGAAATGGGTGCTTTCCTAGAGACATATAAACTGCCAAAACTGAACCAGGAAGAAATAGAAAACCTGAATAGGCCCATAACCAGTAAGGAGATTGAAAGAGTCATCAAAAATCTCCAAACAAACAAAAGCCCAGGGCCAGATGGCTTCCCAGGGGAATTCTACCAAACATTTAAAGGAGAATTAATTCCTATTCTCCTGAAACTGTTCCAAAAAATAGAAATGGAAGGGAAACTTCCAAACTAATTTTATGAGGCCAGCATCACCTTGATCCCCAAACCAGACAAGGATCCCATCAAAAAAGAGAATTACAGACCAATATCCTCGATGAACACAGATGCGAAAATTCTCACCAAAATACTAGCCAATAGGATCCAACAGTACATTAAAAGGATTATTCACCATGACCAAGTGGGATTTATTCCAGGGCAGCAAGTTTGGTTCAACATCCACAAATCAATCAATGTGATACAATACATTAACAAAAGAAAGAACAAGAACCAAACCTACTCTCAATAGATGCTGAAAAAGCATTTGACAAAGTACAGCATCCCTTCCTGATCAAAACTCTTCAAAGTGTAGGGATAGAGGGCACATACCTCAATATTATCAAAGCCATCTATGAAAAACCCACCACAAATATCATTCTCAGTGGAGAAAAACTGAGAGCTTTTCTGCTAAGGTCAGGAACACGGCAGGGATGTCCGCTATCACCACTGCTATTCAACATAGTACTAGAAGTCTTAGCCTCAGCAATCAGACAACAAAAAGAAATTAAAGGCATCCAAATTGGCAAAGAAGAAGTCAAACTATCACTCTTTGCAGATGATATGATACTATATGTGGAAAACCCAAAAGGCTCCACTCCAAAACTGCTAGAGCTTGTACAGGAATTCAGTAAAGTGTCAGGATATAAAATCAATGCACAGAAATCAGTTGCATTTCTTTACACCAACAACAAGACAGAAGAAAGAGAAATTAAGGAGTCAATCCCATTTACAATTACACCCAAAACCATAAGATACCTAGGAATAAACCTCACCAAAGAGGCAAAGAATCTATACTCAGAGAACTATAAAGAACTCATGAAAGAAATTGAGGAAGACACAAAGACATGGAAAAATGTTCCATGCTCATGGATTGGAAGAATAAATATTGTGAAAATGTCTATGCTACCTAAAGCTATCTACACGTTTAATGCAATGCCTATCAAAATCCCATCCAATATTTTCAAAGAAATGGAACAAATAATCCTAAAATTTATATGGAACCAGAAAAGACCTCGAATAGCCAAAGGAATATTGAAAAAGAAAGCCAAAGTTGGTGGCATCACAATTCCAGACTTCAAGCTCTACTACAAAGCTGTCATCATCAAGACAGTATGGTACTGGCACAAAAACAGACACATAGATCAATGGAACAGAATAGAGAGCCCAGAAATAGGCCATCAACTCTATGGTCAACTAATCTTCGACAAAGCAGGAAAGAATATCCAATGGAAAAAAGACAGCCTCTTCAACAAATGGTGTTGGGAAAATTGGACAGCCACATGGAGAAAAATGAATTTGGACTATTTCCTTACACCACACACGAAAATAGACTCAAAATGGATGAAGGACCTCAACGTGAGAAAGGAATCCATCAAAATCCTTGAGGAGAACACAGGCAGCAACCTCTTCGACCTCAGCCGCAGCAACTTCTTCCTAGGAACAACACCAAAGGCAAGGGAAGCAAGGGAAAAAATGAACTATTGGGACTTCATCAAGATCAAAAGCTTTTGCACAGCAAAGGAAACAGTCAACAAAACCAAAAGACAACTGACAGAATGGGAGAAGATATTTGCAAACGACATATCAGATAAAGGGCTAGTATCCAAAATCTATAAAGAGCTTAGCAAACTCAACACCCAAGGAACAAATAATCCAATCAAGAAATGGGCAGAGGACATAAACAGACATTTCCTCAAAGAAGACCTCCAGATGGCCAACAGACACATGAAAAAGTGCTCCACATCACTGGGCATCAGGGAAATACAAATCAAAACCACAATGAGATACCACCTCACACCAGTCAGAATGGCTAAAATGAACAAGTCAGGAAATGACAGATGCTGGCAAGAATGTGGAGAAAGGGGAACCCTCCTACACTGTTGGTGGGAATACAAGCTGGTGCAACCACTCTGGAAAAAAGCATGGAGGTTCCTCAAAAAATTGAAAGTGGAGCTACCTTATGACCCTGCAATTACACTCCTGGGTATTTACCCTAAAGATACAAACGTAGTGATCCGAAGGGGCACGTGCACCTGAATGATTATAGCAGCAATGTCCACAATAGCGAAGTTATGGAAAGAACCTAGATGTCCATAACAGATGAATGGATAAAGAAGAGGTGGTATATATACACAATGGAATACTATGCAGCCATCAAAAGAAATGAAATCTTGCCATTTGCAACGACATGGACGGAACTAGACGGTATTATGCTTAGTGAAATAAGTCAATCAGGGAAAGATAACTATCATATTATCTCCCTGATATGAGGAAGTGGAGATGCAATGGTGGTGGGGGTTAAGGGGGTAGGAAAAAATAAATGAAACAAGATGGGATCAGGAGAGAGACAAACCAAAAGAGACTCTTAATGTCATAAAACAAACTGAGGGGGTGGGGGGGACAGGTGTTGGGAGAGGGTGGGGGTTACATTATGCGTTTAAATAAAAATAAAAATTAAAAAAATCAGTTGAAAAAAAATAAATGCAAAAAAGAATTAATAGAGGTATATAGAGAAAATGGTAGAGAATCCAATAGTTACCTATCTAAAGTATAGTGATTTTGGAACACTAAAAGTGGTTTCTTTTAATTGTAAGATAGTAATAGGTAATTGTTTTTATGGTGTTTCTTCTTTGGAATTTAATGTAGAGCCAAGAGGTGAATGTCATCCATTCAATTACTTATTTAGAGTTATGTGTAGAGCATTATTTTAGGTCATGATGTTAACAAGCCATTTTGCTCAGCTCTAGGCCCCAACAGTTTAAACCAGAAATAGACAAGGCCACTTATCTCATGCTCTACCTGAAACCCATTATTCTTCTTTCCTATCATACTTTTTTGAGGCACTGAGGAAAACATTTGCAATGATGAGAACACTCCAACCTCCAGACCAGAAAAGCCATTGTAGCAACAGAATGACTTGAAGACAACACCCAACACATCCCCTTCTGTGCCCATGATCCTGGGCTGAACACATACCATGGACTCCCACTCTCGATAATGGGCTCCCTGCCTGCTCTCTTGTATCCCCGCCCTGAAACTCTCTCCATAAAATGTAGGTTCCATGTTGCTGGTAGATAGGTCAGTTGTTAAAGCTTGAGCCTGCCACCTTCCCAGGCTACCAGACCCTGAAATAAATTTCTCCTTTTCTTTTTCCAAACCCTCCTCTCAAGTTATTGCCTTCTCCTGTGATGAGTTTATCCAACATTGTTGGCAAACCCAGCCAGGAGCTATGCTTTAAATTTGTCCAGCCCCCTTGGGATTCTCCAGGTCTGAGCAGCTGGTCGTGAGCCCTGAGCAGAGTACCACGGCTTACCTCTTCCTTTCTCCAATTAGCAGTGGGGATAGATCATTCGCTAACAATGGAACAGAAAAAAATTGGAAAATAGCTCACTTCAACAAAAAAGATTACTCTGCATAAACTTTATCCTTCAGCGACTGTGTGAGGATGGAGGGCAGGTTATCTTCATTTGATATGAGGAAACTGGGGAACAAATAATGTTCTTCTGAATCAAAATGGGAAAACATGCCCTTGAAAAATATTACATTTGGGATTAATAGCAATATACATGAAATACGAAATCATTTGGCCACTACAGACTTCTGCAATTAGAAGATGTTGTTTTCTGGTGTACAGATTATGTGGTTTATGGGTCCGTATTGTTAGAAGTAGAGTAGGAGGGCGCCTGGGTGGCTCAGTGGGTTAAAGCCTCTGCCTTCGGCTCAGGTCATGATCCCAGGCTCCTGGGATTGAGTCCCGCATCGGGCTCTCTGCTCAGCAGGGAGCCTGCTTCCTCCTCTCTCTCTCTGCTTGCCTCTCTGCCTGCTTGTGATCTCTGTCAGTCAAATAAATAAATAAAATCTTAAAAAAAAAAAAAAAGAAGTAGAGTAGGAGACCAAAAGCTTTCTAATTTGATGGCTTGGATGATCTACTAAGGGAAAGGGCAGTGCTGGCTAAATAAAGTTCCACTTTATTAATGAGGCAGCCTTGTGTAGCTTTGGAGAATTCAAGTTTTGGAGATATACATATAGGTGTGTATGTGTGTGTGTGCATATGTGCATATACTATTTACAACATATGTGTCTTCAGGAATTTTACTAAATCTCTCTGAGCTCTACATCCAAAGAGACACTAAAGGTGTGATAGTAATACTTAATATTTAAAATGCCAGCCATGTAGGGAATTTTCTATCATGTTAATTCTATTCTTCCCAGCTCCCCATACTACTTGTTTAGTCTATGATATGTCTAGATTTTATGTCAGAATGTCTGTTTTCTCCTCCTTCCTCAAATTTTAGATCTCAAAAGGAATGGCTTGAATCTTTTGCAAAACATTTCAGTAGTATATTTATATATATGATTATCATGGAAAACATGAAATGTTTATGTCAGTATTATGCCAATTTGGTTTCTATCTCATACACTATTCTTGAAATCTTCAATGAAATCAATTTGTTTCACCCTATTAGATGGGAAAGAGAAGGAGAAATGCTTAAGTCTTATGTGGAACTGACAGAGAGAAAAACAAATGGAGAGGGAGAGAGAGAGAGAGAGAGAGAGAGAGAGAGAGAGAGATCTACATGTTGACCTGAAGAAATCTCCGTTAGAAATGTGACTGGAAGTTTTTGAAACTGAATTTCAGGAAGAAAAAATTGCAGAGGAAAGAGCAGAGAAAACTCCTAAAATATCAATACATGAAACAGATAAGAACTTATTTAGGTAATGTGGGCAATTAGTTACTTAAGCAGAAACCGAGACCATGAACTGTGAAGTAACTTATTTGAAAACAATGTGCTATTTTCTGTCCTATGGTTGAACACAGAGAGATGTTTCTGAACAAAAGTCCTGGTGTTCAACACTGACATTACACCTTTGTAGAAGTCACAGAAGGTATTTAGGTGAAAGGTTAATGAAGCTGCCCTGGTTTTCAACATTAACTTTGCTCTTTATTGGAATATTATGTTAATACCTGATTTGACTGTTTTTAATAAATTAGGTGAATCATATCTATAATTTCCTTAATGAAATTTTTCACTTGCTTGAATGTTGTGACTATATGATGTTTTAAAAATTTCAGTCAAAAATTTGCAGGGAGCTAATGAAAGCTATCAAAACATCAATAGGTGGGACGCCTGGGTGGCTCAGTTGGTTGAGCAGCTGCTTCGGCTCAGGTCATGATCCCGGCGTCCTGGGATTGAGTCCTGCATCAGGCTCCTTGCTTGGCGGGGAGCCTGCTTCTCCCTCTGCCTGTGCTTGCACTCTCTCTTTCTCTCTAACAAGTAAATAAATAAAATCTTAAAAAACAAACAAAACAAAACAAAACAAAAAACATCAATAGGTAACATTTAAATCAGGAATCTTGAATTCAGAGAAGAAAAGATACCTGGATTATTGATAGCTAGTATCATGACAAATTTCTGTAAGGAATATGCAAATGAAATTGGGAAAACAACCAAACTTGTCTGAGGGAAGAAAAAAATGCAAAGGTACTGTTGTGTTCTGAGTTTCTTAAAACTTTAAAATCCTTAAATGTTTATCTCTATCCCCAAATTTCAGGAGTACTTTTGTTTGGCTGTGTAAAGACACAACTATGCTGGGAATAGATTGGATGCTGTTACCCATTTTGGAAATCCGTTATACCAGGTATATTTTCTTGATGCTCATGCGTAACTTCCATTAGTGTTAATGAGAGTTGCATTCATGCATGGAGTAGAGAATAGATCCATTATTGCTAAAGGGCAGTTCCCTTTTTAATACATTGCTCAAGTTTCATTACATGTTTCCCTTTTGTTTATATTATAGAGACTCATCTTTTCATTTACAGAAGGGGATACATAACTATGGGATGAATCTCTTTTGTTGGAGGTTCCTTCAGTTTTTAGGCCGTAAGAATGGAAGTATTATCTTTTAAAGTCTCTGTTCTTATAAAACAGTTATTATCCTTGATCCACATAAAATGATACAATAGCTTAGATTTAATCAATCATTCCAGTACAGAATCAATTGTTGATATTTGCAATCATTTGCAAGCCTATACGAAGTAATTTCCCTAGCAATTTAGTTTGAATACAAGGGAAAAGGAAGTTGTCAGTGAAAACTTAGGTATATTTCTGTAACGTTGCATCAAGTAGTAGAGTACCAAGTAAAATTTTTTTATCTTTTTCACATAGGCTGAGAATCTTTAAAGAAAAGAGTAAAAGTAAGGGTGGGTTTTTTTTTTTTTTGACAATTGTTATGTGGGTGGTTGTAAATAATGCTAGGAAATAATCCTAAGGAGTATTGTTCAGTTATTTCCCGCATTCTACTTCTATATGGATTTCCTCTTAGAAATTCCCTTATCATTGGTACGGGTGATAAAATGACCTAGCCTTCAATGAGCGAATTCTTTATTGATACAAACAATAAAATGTTTCTTCTTTTCTGTCTCATGTACTAAACAAAAACATATGGAGTCAATAAAGTCCCACCTATGCATATAACATCCCTTCTACATTATTTGTTAAAATATATTAATAAAAGCACAGCGTTTACTGGTGGTTGCCAAAGCTTTGTAATAATTAATATAAAAATAATATTGCCATTTATACAGAGCAACAGAAAGAAAAAAAAAGATTTTTTCCCCCTCCTATCTTGGTGGCTAAAAAACCCTCAAATCCAAAGCCACCTGAAAAAAGTAAATGTAATGATTTTTTTCTTATGCTAAATAACTTGGTCAAAATATCTTGAAAAATTGCCAACATTACCAATAATTGTTAATTACCAATAATTAGTGATGAAGATGTGACACTGTCCCATCTGTACTGTGGATGGTATATAGTAGCTGTTCTATAATGGAAATTAGATTTGCAGCAATGACCAAATTTTTTAGTAAAATTACTGTCCCCCTCTCCTTTCCTCTTTACACTTAGGTCTATGAGCACTCTATGAGGAGTCTTTGCTGCCATACTCTTCAGATAATTTTTCTAGATCCTGTCTCCTGTCTTCTCCTTTAAACTCTTCCCGCCCTGCTTTTTTTTTTTCTTATTTCTTTCCTGTCCTTTAACACTTTTTTTTAGAGTATTTTTTTAAGCTTTTTAAATTTAAACATATAATGTAACCCCACCACCCTCTCCCAACCCTTCTCCCCCGACTCAGTTTGTTTTATGACATTAAGAGTCTCTTTGGTTTGTCTCCCTCCCGATCCCATCTTGTTTCATTTTCTCTTTTCCTACCACCTTAACCCCCATCCCCATTGCATCTCCACTTCCTCATATCAGGGAGATCATGTGATAGTTGTCTTTCTCCAGTTGACTTATTTCGCTAAGCATAATATGCTCTAGTTCCATCCATGTCGTTGCAAATGGTAAGATTTCATTTCTTTTGATGGCTGCATAGTATTCCATTGTATATATATACCAC